>JMRO03000007.1:0-254154 GCA_000743665.3 Scytalidium sp. 3C | reverse complement strand
AAGTTTTACCCAAAAAGCTTCGTAAAGGACATGATATGTTATAAAAAAAGGAAAAGGCTCCTGGATCCCTTTTGCCAAGGAGAGCGTTAGAAGGATCGTAGTGGACAGAGGGAATATTGAAGATATTCCGCTCCGTCAGGGCCAGAGGCCCAAAATAATGACAATAATGATAATGATAAGCCGTCGCCCCAAGGTAATTTGCAATTGCGCAGTGTCCAAAAACCCCATCCATCGACTCCGGATTTCCACGACGAAAATAAAAAGAAGCGTATGAGCGAATGAGTGTAGGTGTCGTGTACCCCTTAAAAGATCCTCCTTTTCTACTCTTGAATGCAGCACCGTTCTTGTTATCTTCCCATCTCCCGGTTATGTCTTTCTTTATCTCTTCAAAACACTCGCAACGAGTTATTTTTCTTTAACATTGCAGTCTACCGAGCATCTATGCTCGAACATCGTTCCATTGAACTTCTCTCACGTCCACCCGGCTCTCCCGCTTTGACTTGCGCCAGTCCATGGAGCCCATGCGGCTGAGTCGTCGACCCAATCCTCGTCCAGCTGCGTCCTTCTGCTGCTCGACCCGCGGGTTGTGCATCTCGGGGACGTAGTCTCTCTCCACCTCGCGCTCTCGCTCTTCGCTGCGCTCACTGTCGCTCCCGCTGGGGGTCCACCCGTTATACGGAGTGTGTTGCGTGCTGGGACTGCTCCCAGCACTGACCTTGGCGGAGTAGGAGATGGAGTGCTCGGAGTTGGGGCTGTAGATATACTCGCCGTCCACGTACTGGGCCTCGGAGACGAAGGTCGAGCGACGGTTACGGCGGCGAGTATAGCGCTGCTCGAGACGGAAGAGCTCGAGCTTCTGGTGGAAGAGATCGATGAGATTGACCATTTTGGCGGTGTTTGGGAGAGGATCTGGGGGTGCGAGTTTCTGACTTCTGCTGTACCTGGGTCTAGGCTTTTCGTTGGGAAGCTGGAAGAGTGGGGATGACAGATGTCAAGGACCGTTGCGGGTGTATAAGGCCGGCTCGTTCACCAAAGCAATGTCAAAAAGGAATGAATAGGGTTTAGACCAGAAGACACAGTCAATTGGTCGACAACACAAGGAGGGATCTTTCTGTTCGACACGACGTTGTCCGAGGGAAGGTTGGGAGGGAAGAAGTCAGAGAGTGGACGTGGGAGGTGGATGTGGAGATGGATGGGTTGAAAAGAGCACATTGAGCCGGGGCAGCAGAGGCGAAAGCGTCGATAAGGCCGGGAGGACCAAGGCCCAAGGCCAAACCACACCCCCTGGGGACCCTGATGCGAGCCCGCGCAGAGGGTGTGGAAGGCTCTTCCGCTGCGGCCGGCCAGTGGTGAGCGCGGGTTGGTTGGCGGTGCTTCCCTGCAGCTGCGTGGCACTGGGCGGGTGCCCACCGAAAGGGCCGCCCAAGTGCCTGGAGCTAGACCGCGCCAGGGGAGCCACAGGGGCGCGCCAAGACCGCCGTGGTACCGGGCGTGTACCTCTGACACCTGGGATTGGGGACTGACACTACCGCGTTGCCGTGGTCGGGTACTAGTCCGGTACCTGGGCCGGCTGGGCCAGTGGAGTGGAGACGCTGACCTGCCAGACTCTGCCGCCAGCGATCCGTGCGCCGGCGAGAAAGTTCTTTTTGCCCAGACCCAGAAGCCCCCCTGACTCCACCAAGTGATTGACTGACTGGCTCGACTGGCTGCTCGTTTGCTTCTTTCCGCTGCCATGCCACCGGCTCCCCATCTTGCAAGAGTGCAGATCGCGCCCAGCCCAGCAACGAGGATCTCCCTCGCCCAGAGGAGGATCTACGTGCTGAGAGATGGTGAGGCCTGTGGGACTACAAGTACTCGACTGTACACTCCCGTGACTCGTCGTGTACCACCCAGTGCAGTGAAGCTGACTCTCCCACCAGCAGATACAGGATATTGCTGGTCGGCCCAGCCAAGAGACAGTGCGCGAGCGAGAGAGCATGGGGAAGAGAAAAAGGCCCTGGACTGCAGACTGCAGATACGGTTTCACGCACAGCACCACAGTTCGTGTCCTCTCCTCCCCCTTCGCCACGAAACGAAACTTGCTTGTCACACCTAACCATCCTGCTCCGTCCTTCGACCGGCCTCGCGCCTATCTCTCGTCTGCTGTGGCGACTCGGCCTCGAGGGCAGACAATAGCTTGAAGCCCAATGGCGTGCTCATTTGTGGAAGTTTTTCCTGTTGGGGTTGCGCGGAGGCGCCTTCTAGCGCTGTGATGGTGGTGCTGCTGGTGCACCAACTTTGTGCAGGCTGTTGTGCCCTATCGCCCAGTGCAGCAGCTGCTAGCGACCCTTCTGGAAGGTGCAATGTACACATGTGTATCGCGAGGCCGGGCACAGGATCGTTGCTACATTAGTATCTTCGCTCCCTACCGAACACGCACCCGGGTAATATACTGTACTCTACTGGACTAAGGTGCTGCTTTTTGCTTGACTGTGGCGGCACAGGAAAAGAAAGCAACGCCGTTCGAGGATGCAATTAGCCAGCCATCTTTGGTGCCATGCCCATGTGTGCCTGCCCCTTCCCCAGAGCTCAGAAGGAGGGGGAGATACGCGCGCACGGCCACCTGGTTCCCGCGAATTGACAGGCAGACAGGCTACGATCTTCATATTGGTTGTACCGTACTGTAGTTCATTCTTTTGCTCTGGTCTGATCGGATCCAATCATATCTGCCTACGCACTGTTGAGACGGACAGGCTTGTGGAAGAGGAATATTCGGAATATTTGCATTTCATCGTCGCATCAAGGACAATCAAGGACAAGCATGCACGAGCGAGTCAGGGTCTCCTGGCAGTCCACGGCCACCCCGTCCATCGTACAGCAGTAGTAAGTTCAGATCCGAGTCAAACGTGGCAGTCTCCCAAGGTAGCGGTTCTACACCAGCATGCCCGCCAGGGTCCGCCCAACAGTATCGTCGCTCGCCTACAACGTACCGAAACAGCGCACGCCGCCATGCTAGGCCGTGGCGGCCACGCGAGAGTCGTGGAAGGGGCTGTAACCTCCTACAGCCGACTCCCCCGCTCAAGCTACCATGCGATACAGTGTACAACTATTTACAGTTGGCAACGAGACAGCTCAGATAAGGTGCTGCCAACGAGGAAAAGGGATGAGCGAACATCTACATCAAAGATAGCCGCCCATCATGTATAGTGAGTTCCTAAGTGGTAAATCCCGGCTACCAGTACAGTTACTCTACAGTACAACCAACAGGTACAAGTACAGAGATGTTGGAATCGCCTAATCATCAAGCAATAAGCAATTCGCCGTTGCCGCCCAGGGGACGCCTCTCGCAATTCATTCGTCGACATTGACGTCCTTGCGCCAGACGACCAGCTAATCCACGCGACTTCTCTTCCTTTTTTTAGGTTTTGCCTTCCTTCCATAGACAGCTTGCTTCAGGGCGCCCAAGCTAAGTGCCGTGCCCTACACGTACATGCGCAACACTCTCTACGCTTTGGTTTTTGGAGGCTGGTCCAGAGCTTGTTCCTCGATGGGAATGTCGTCGACGTCGACTACGCGCTCATCGCCACTTTCATCGAAGAGCGTCTCTTGCACTATGTACACACTCGATGTTAGCTATTGTTTCAAATCACAGCCATCAGATGCAATCACTCACCACTCCAGAGCTCTGAATACAGTCCTCCCGAGTCAATCAGCTCCCGATGAGTTCCGCTCTCGGCAACGTGCCCCTCCTTCAGCACGATGATCTTGTCGCTGTCATAGATGGTTCGTAGTCGATGTGCCACAAACACACTCGTCCGCGCCTTCTCCTTGATGATGCCATCGATCTCCTGCATAAGCGCTTGCTCGGTGTGCGTATCGAGCGCCGACGTGGCCTCGTCAAAGAAGAGCAGCGGCGGGTCCTTCAAGATAAGCCGTGACACCGCGAGCCGCTGCTTTTCACCTCCAGAGATCATCATGCCACGCTCACCCACTGTCGTGTTATAGCCGTCCGGCATGGTCTCGATGATGTGATGGATCTTGGCCCTCTTCGCAGCGGCAATTGCCTGCTCAGGCGTTGCAGACATGTCTCCGTACTGGATGTTGTGCATGATGGTGTTGTTGAACAGAGGCGTATCCTGAGGAACGACACCAATTGATCGCCGCAACGATTCAAGACTGACCTCACGGATATCTTGCCCATCGATGAAGATTCTTCCTTCCTGCACATCGTAGAATCGGAACAGAAGGCGCAGAATCGTGGACTTGCCACAGCCGCTAGGGCCCACGACAGCGACTTTCTTCCCAGCTGGGATCGTAAGGCTCAAGTTTTTCAGAATGGGTCGATCTGGATGGTAACCAAACGTCACGTTCTCAAATTTGATCTCCCCACCCTTGGTTAGCACCAATGGCTTAGCATTAGGAGAATCCTTGATGGATACATTGACCTTTTGCAGGTTGAAGAGCGTCTCCATGTCCAGAAGCGACTGTCGAAGTTCGCGGTAAACGGACCCCAGGAAATTCAGGGGCACAGAGAGCTGGAATACCAACTGGTTGACCATGACCAAATCCCCCACAGTTAAGGTTCCTGCCGCCACCCCTTCTGCCGCAAGGTACATCATTGCTGTGAGGGCACTCGAGAATATCAAGTTCTGTCCGGAGTTCAGCATAGCGAGGGATGTTGCCACTTTGATAGACGACCTTTCGTACTGCTGTAATGCCTTGTCGTATCTACCCACCTCGAACTTCTCGTTATTGAAGTACTTGACCGCTTCGTAATTGATCAGGGAATCCACAGCAACGGTCGATCCCTTGTTATCGGCTGCATTTGCCTGTCTTCGGAATTTGGTCCTCCAAGCCGTCGTCCAAATTGTGAATGCACTGTAACCCACCATGGTAACTGCAGTGATTGCCGCAAATTTTATCCCATACTGATAAGTCAAGATCCCGCATACCATCGAAATCTCTAGTGCTGTAGGGAGGATGTGGAAAACCATGGATGTTAAAAGGAAACTGATACCCTTCGTACCGCGATCGATTGCTCTTGTGAGGCCACCAGTCTGCTTTGTAAGATGAAAGTTGAGATCCAGTCTCAGCAGGTGATCGAACACGTTGCGCGCAACATTCCTAATGGCTTTCTGAGCAACACTGGCAAAGACCGCATTGCGCAACTCCTGGAACAATGTCGCCCCGATCCTCGTAAGACCATATGCTAGAATCATCGACCCAGCTACCGTCGTGGCCGTACCTCCTATCGCCACGAAATCGACGTTCATTGAGTCCACTATGCTCTTGAAGTAGAACGGCACCTGCACGTTCAGGACCTTTGCACCGATAAGAAGAGCCACAGATAGGCCCACGCGAACTTTGGTTCCCATGCTATCCTTCGGCCACAGATATTGCGCCATTTGTTTTATAATTGCCCAGTCTGCTTTGCGTTGCTCCTGGTTTGTTTTGTCCCCCAGCGCGAGTGGATCAGCCACTGCTGGCTTTGCAGTCTTCGGCGAAACTGCTTTGGCTGGCTCTGATTTCTTTTCTGAGGCATTACCCCCAAGGTGAGCTTGTTTCTCTGACAAGACACGACTTGTAGTTTGCTTCGGTGTATCATTCAGCAGTCGCGTAGAGCTCGCAAATATTCGAACGCCCGACCTCGTCTGCCATGGCTGCAATTGCCTCAGAGGAGTTCTTGCGGTTAGGCAAGAAGCTCTGCATAAGCTCCGTACTATCATGTTTGATCTTGGTATGACCAGTTTATCACCGAGAGAGCTCGACTGGGACCCTCCACATGGTCAGGTCCGAGAGGTTCGAGATGGGAGGGGTTGTGGGCGGGATGGGTTGCGGTATCGATGTGGCAGGTTGTGGATTGTTGAAGGAAAGAAGGGGTCGCCCGAATTTAATTCAAAGACAAGCCCATGTCCCGAACTCACTTTCCAGAGAAACACTGTCTATCCGAAAGGAAGAAAATTCGGTTTCGTCGAAGCTCGTGTGCCTCCTTCGGCCGGAATAGCTCCCGGAGGTAGCTCACTACGCCATTCTCACCTAAGGTTGCGTCTAGGGAAGCTTCGGCAGGCTTGAGGCCTGAGGCTCCAAAACAAAAATACATGGGGATGTGGATGGGCATTGACGACATCGCAAGTCTCCGAACTTCATATACCAATTCAACCAGCACCCGCCGTGAACTATGCGCGGTCGATTACCGCTGCAAGGTGCTGCTGGAAGCTTGCGGCAGCTTCCACGGCCTAGTTACGCCAGGATCCATGGCCGCCGGGGGATCCAAATCAATCCCACCCCGACAATTGAATCTCCTTTGACTCGGGAAGATGCGTTCGGAGGTCCAATTGACGGCTCTGTAGATTCTCCAGGTATGTCCAAGTTTGACACCTTGTGGTAGTTATCCCGGTTGCTGATGCGGCTCCAATTTACAGATGCGCGATTCGAAGTCTTAGGCGCGCCGTATTCTCTTTTGTCAGTTTCCTTATCGGCATCTCAACGCTTGTATACCAGAAGGGGCACATTGGTTGGTGTTTCGGGGAAGGCAGAAAATGTTAGTCCTGGAAGATGATCTTTGTTGTTTGTAAAAGGAAATCACTGATGCATCTTCTCGCAGGCCCAATCTACTTTATCCATTTTAGAACCATTTCGACGCGCTTTCCTGGGCATTCCATTCCTTTACCAAAGAATCTCATCGACAAGCCCTCTGACGGCTTTGATATCAACCAAGTCACCATTCACTTCTTTTACTGTATTACATCTTAATGGCACCGTCGACTGGATGGTAGCTCAACGGAAAGCTCTACTAGCCTGGACCGGGCATACACTCTCCGTCACTCCGACCATGAATCACAAGATGAGCATGGCTCACTGGGGTAACTCGGAGATCACAGGTAGAGGACTCGTAGCTTTGGCCGGACCAGGACAGATCTACGAAGTGAGACTCAAGCAAGGCGAAGAGTTCGTGGCACATCCCGGAAATGTAGTTGCGTATACCATCACGCAGCACCCACCGCTACCATATAGATTGAAATCATCGAGCTTGCGATTCCAAGTTCCCAATCTTGGACTAAGTGGATATTTGCCAGACATCAAATTCTTCAGAGTCATGAGACAAACTGCAACTTGGAAGGCCCTGGCAAATATCCTATTCAGCTTAAGGACAGCCACGAGAAGGACAATTTGGGGAGATAGGCTATTTCTTCAGTTCCATGGCCCCACAACCATTCTGATGTCCTCAAGAGCTTCGCACATCAGCGATGTCCTGACTTCGAGAGACGTCAATGAAATAGCAGACTCCCCAGCTGGTGCTGTGCAATCGGCCGTGGAGTTGGCAGCGAAGCCAAAGGTTGATGAATCTCCAGAACCCAAGGCGACACCCCAGCAACCTAAAACTATTCGAGTTGCTAGTGTTGGAACGGATGGAAAGGTTAGGTTCAAGGAGGCAGAAGATGCCAAAGAGTTTGTGCATTAGCTGTAGAGACGGACTCATGTATCATAGATGTCGCGGGACATAATCACCGTTAACGATTGAGGTTTGGTATGTGCCACACACATGTCTCTAATGGATTGTAAAATACCCAAACATGACCCACCTTTTATATGTTGGCTATGATCATTCTTGTATGAGTTTTTGGGACATAGTACTCTCCTGTTTTCTGTGGGTAAAGCCATATCAATGACTGAACAGCATCGATGTTACAGTTTGTCGACAATTATCAAAGTCTTACTAACGATAGGACCTGCGCAGAGGCCTTGGGCTGTAATTATTGTACTTTCCATAATGCATTCTGGTATATTGTCTTAATATAAATTGACCTCCAAAATATGGAGGCCGTGACCCTAAATCGTCGGGTGATTGGAGGACAGGCGGCAATGTTTGGGTCCGATACCCGTTTCAGTCTAGCGGTCAGCTTCATTCCTTTGCTAAACTTTCCTAGTCCACTTTCCTACGGCTTGTTCATGTTCGCTTTTATCGAGCCCGCTGTCACCCAATAAACCACAATGGCTTGACTGGTTAAATCCCTTGGTCGTCTAGTTGGTTTATGACGTCAGACTGTAATGGCTCTTGTTCAGATAATCTGGATGTCACCGGTTCGAATCCGGTCCGAGGGACTAAGTCAATATTTTTTTGCTTTTTTTATGAATCTTCACTACCCAAAATCTATTTTTTTCGTTGTCGGTGAAAGCAGTCAAGTTTTGTTTAGCTACTGGGTAACTAGACTAGAAATCATGCGAGACATCGGAGTATACAACCAGTATCAAGGCAAAAAGGGCATGAACGATATTAACCGGTCTGGAGTAGTATGTCTCTTGGATCTGAAACGTGTTACAGCCGACAAGGGAGATGATACGGGTAATATTCTAGCCTCTACGGGGTCTTCAGGGAATGGTACTATATAAGTGTACGTGATTTGCTCAAGGGGATGATGATTGTGAATCTTCTGTCGATTTTAATATTGGAGTTCATTGTGATTTTTAAATGTTCTTGTACTTTTATTTTCTCGATCAAAAATCAAATTCGTCTAGATTCAACGGCTAACGGAGATCCGAGATACCAATCAGGGTAGACCATGGGCGGTGTTACATGGATCCAGCTAAGGTGCGTACATATATATATTTTCGAAAAAGATAACGAATAGAGAGGAAAGGAGTCACACAAAGAAGTCACCCTGTCGCGTGGTACGAGTTTAGCATAGTCCAATCATATCACTCATAAACCTCAGTTCCCAGAGCGTCGAGAAGTTCATTGCATCCTCCCTTGCATGGGTCCTAATTTCCGAAGGAGAACTGGTGGAAATTATCTTAAAACCTCACGGATTTGAGTATTGAATACCATATCGATCTCCATCAGCGACTCTAAATCCGTAATTCGTGGTGTCTGCGATATGCTACGGACCACTAAAGATGCCCGGGCAATGCTTAAGTGCGGTGCTGCGGAGATACAGCCTTACCTTCCCGAGACACGTTTTTGAAGTAAAAACTGGGGCGGAAGTTATCTCCGCCCTCCCAATCCAACGCTTATCTCATGCCATGGGACTCGGAGATATCGGTTAGGCGTGGGAGATGGCCAAAGCAATTAATTTGTCTACGATGAGCAGTTTTGAAGATTCGTAGTTCAGACGCCAGGTCAAGGAGCCGCATCCCTCGTATCTGTGCAGCAAAGATTCCGTAACACTGCAACAGATACCTAATGGCGCCCTGGTCCAGCATTTTACTTTACTATCATGGCTTGTGGCGCCTCTTTTTTGGCATGAGAGGCTCCCTTATGGAATCGGTCCGTTGGATCCGAAGCAGTCCACGCAAGGCTGCGGCTCTCCATCCAGTCAAGACAGGTTGCTCCAAACCTTTTGCGAAATCCAAGATAGTACATCTATTCTGAGGGCTCGACTCCCTCCGTTTAATCACAACCATACCATCGATGCTACCATCTTGCAGCGCATGATACGAGTGGGCAGTGGATGCAGCCGCACGTGGTGCTAACCACTATCATAACTGTCGCGACAGCCCCCCGTCTGGCGTAATTTTAGTGCTGACGAACCCTAAAAATCGAGTGAGAACCTTGAACAGAGTTGAGGCCCCGTCGCATCGCGGGGTTGCGCCATCGTCTTCCTAGATTGCAAGGAAGCCTTTGCGATGTGTGTAGAGTACTGTAGCGGTGCTCACTTCAGTCATATCCGTCTCGTGTGTGCGATACCAGCAGCTGCGAGTCGAGGGCATCTCTGCCTCTCTCGTGCGGGAAGACCCGTGGGAGCCCTCTCACTGTTCTCGTCGTCTCTAACTGCGCAATGCGGAATGGCCCCGGCTCGGCTGAGCATTTGCCAATTCTTATTTCCGTCGCTGAGTCCCAGCCAGGTGGGGCCGGCCTCCTCACCCCCTGTTTCCTCCTCGCTCTTTCGCTCTTTTCTGTCTCTTGCTCATCTCTCTCCCCCCTCCGGTGCTAAGCTTTAACCCCGGATACTGTCCAGATTCACTGGCATACCCGCCGAATCCAGACAGATACATGGACCTTGCTGCGCTAGGCGCTAAGGCGCCGGCCCAGGTGTTTGCGGGCTACATTCGTCGTTGCTGGAAAATGGACTTTACCTTTCCTTCTTTCCATTCTCTGTTGTTGGCCTGGTGAGTGGTTGTACTGTGCGCTTTATCCTCAGACGTCTGGAAGAGTATAAGAGGTTGCCAGTGGGACACGCCTGGATCCTTAATTGCCCAGGATCGGACCGCTAATACCTGCCTTGAAGCAGCTTGGACGTTTCGAAGAACCTCGTAGGCCAGAGAGTCGGAGAGTCACAGAACCCCAGTCGACATCCTGATTGTCTTTCGCGCTGGTAAAAGCAATGGACCGTATGACACATTCCTCTTCTACATCAACAACTATGGACGTCCACGCCCCAGAGCTCGAATCGGAGAAGGTGTTAGACACACACGACGGTGGGGCCGAAGATGCAGCGGCCCTTGATCGCATTGGATCGCAAAACAAAGAAACCATCGCCAACATATTTCCAGAGAGCGCAGCGGAAGCGGAAGCAGATCTAGAAAAGGCTGGGAAGGCTCCAGTCGTGCCCCAGAAGGGCGGTATCGACCCTGCCAGCTTTCCCGATGGCGGATTTGAAGCGTGGTCTGTTGTGGTAGGAGCATGGTGCTGTTTGTTCGTCAGCTTTGGTTGGATCAATTGCATCGGTGTCTTCCAGGAGTATTACCAAGAGAATCTGCTCCAGCAGTTTGCATCCAGCACAGTGGCATGGATCCCATCCTTGGAGGTCTTCTTTATGTTCTTCTGTGGCGCCATCTTCGGCAAACTCTTCGACAGCTACGGACCCCGCTGGCTCCTCGTGGGTGGCACTCTCTTTCATGTCTTCGGTCTCATGATGACATCCCTATCGAGTAAATATTATCAGTTCGTCCTGGCGCAGGGTATGTGCAGCTCCATCGGGGCCAGTGCCATTTTCTACGGCGGAATGAGCTCAGTGGGCACATGGTTTTTCAGGAACCGTGCAACAGCCTTGGGAGTCATGGCATCAGGATCCTCGATGGGTGGTGTCATCTTTCCTATCATGGTTAGTAAATTGATTCCGGAAATTGGCTTTCGTTGGACGATGAGAGCTGCCGCATTTATGATTTTGGGAATGTGCTGCATTGGCATTGTCACCGTCAAGTCGAGACTGCCGCCCAATCCAAAGCGATTGAATGTCATGGAGTATGTCCGTCCATTGAGGGAAACGGCGTTTTTGCACGTTGCTATAGGCTCATTCTTTTTCTTTTTCGGCATGTTCTTGCCCTTCAACTATGTCATTATCCAGGTATGCTTTGCAGCTCCTCACGCTCGACTAGAAATTAGAGGCGCTGACTGCTTTTTTAGGCCCAGCGGAGCGGTATGTCATCCGACTTGGCTTCCTATCTTCCCTCTATTTTAAATGCCGCTAGGTAAGTCTACGCCCTGCGTGTAAATGTTCAATTCTCACACCTCTGTACAGCGTCTTTGGCCGAATCCTCCCCGGCATTATAGCGGACCGCTGGGGTCGGTTCAACACCATGATTACGACGACCGGATTTTCCGCCATTCTCGTCTTTGCTCTGTGGATACCATCTCATAGTAACGCTCCAATAATTGTATTCTCCGCTCTTTTTGGATTTTCTTCAGGAGCATTTGTTACAATGGGACCTGCTCTCATCGCTCAAATCTCACCCATTCGAGAGATTGGAATAAGGTCAGGAACGGTATTTGCAATCACGGCTATTGCTGGCTTATTCGGCAGTCCGATTGGTGGTGCACTCTTGTCGAGGGATCACGGTGGATTCCTCTATCTACAGCTCTTCTGTGGTATTGTGATGGCCATTGGCACCGCCTTCTTCATTGCAAGCAGGACAGTGCAGTGCGGACTCAAGCCAAAAATCATTTAAGAATTCCAGCGTCAGTTATAGAAGTGTGGAAAAAGCATTTGGAAGCATCATCTCAGCATTGCTCGGCGTTTGATTGGGTAAAATACAAATCACATATGTACACCATGCATACATTCAGGAACTATCACCATTGAATAGAGAATAAAGTATATTTAATATGATATTTCAACTCTCCGGTAGCTCAGGCCAAGTGAGTGACACTCGGCATAATCTAGCCATTTCCATTGTCAGCTTGAGCTCCTATTGCCAGCGGTTGAAGAATTTTGCATGTTGATTCAGAACCATTGCAGACCATGTAGTTATGGCAGTATCTTAGGGACAAAGAGAATTAGTCCCGTTTGGCAATGGATGTTTCGGCGTCGTATGGCCAAGAATTTTAAAAGATGTTGTTCCGTCAGTGTATTCTGATACGTTGGAACGAGGAGACGAGGTCTCCATCTCGAAGCAGAATGTTGCTGTTTTAGCCTGAGGCACAACATTGGTTGCCCCTAGCAACCATGCCCTGCCACGCCTACCTAACACTTCGAGCTGATTACCGTGTTTGAGATCCTCAATCTGACGACAAACGGCAAATTGGCAGAGAACGTTTCGGTCTTGGTGCTTGATTTCTTTCTTTAATTATTGTTATTGCTTTCATAATGTCTGTCAGAGGTGAGTCAATTGGTGTGCACTTGCGGGAAACTGAGCTCATCATCTTCAAGTCGTCGCACGAATCAGGCCCCTCCTCAGCAAGGAGCTGGACAAAGACATAATTGTTCACGGCGAGAGCAGCAAAGATGGGGGCCCAATGAATGTCGTGCAGATACCCAATCCAAAGAATGAGTCAGAGCAATTCAGTTTCACCTTCAATGGAGTCTATCCAATGGAAACTACGCAAGAAGAGCTATTTACCAATGAAGGTAGGCAGACAAACATCTTTTTGAAACACCATACTTACTCGAAGCATAGTCGCACCACATTTGAAGTCTCTCTTCCAAGGCCTGGATGTGACTATCTTTGCATACGGTGTTACCGGTACCGGAAAGACGCATACGATGCGTGGCGGCCTCAAGCTCACTGAAAGAGGTGTCATACCGCGACTTCTCAGCGGCATATATCGCAGAGGTCGAAAGGTCGCCAAGGATTCTGGGGGTGAAACCACAGTCTCGGTCACACTTGCCTACTACGAAATTTACAATGACAAGGTCTTTGATCTATTTGAGCCACCGGAAAAGCGATCACCAACTGGATTACCTCTTCGAGAAAAAGATGGGAAGACCGTTGTTGTGGGTCTCTCTGAACACACGTGCGACGACCTGAAGGACTTTGAGAGGCTCTATATAGAGGCCAACAATAACCGTAGCACCGCTGGAACCAAACTCAATGCCCAAAGCAGTCGGAGTCATGCAATCCTCATGGTTAAAGTGACTCAAACCACGGGAGATAAGGTCTTGGTGAGCACAGCTTCAGCTATTGACTTAGCTGGATCGGAAGATAACCGGAGGACGGAAAACAACAAAGACAGAATGGTAGAGTCGGCAAGCATCAACAAGAGCCTTTTTGTGCTCAGTCAGTGCATCGATGCCATAGGACGTGGAGACAAGAGAATCCCATACCGAGAGTCAAAGATGACGAGAATTTTGAGCTTAGGTCAGAATAATGGGATCACCATCATGATCTTAAACTTAGCTCCTTTGCGATCATATCACTTGGATACTCTGAGTAGTCTCAATGTCAGTTCGAGAGCGAAGAGAATCGAAGTGAGAGAAATCGAGAATGAAGTTGTCTTCAAACAGCCACCTCGAACTACTTCTGGCCTTCCTGGCACCAATATCCAAAGACAACCGCTCAGACCTTTGGCGAACGCCCACAATACACATGTCAACAATGCAGCCTTGAAGAAGAGCGATAAACCTTTGAAAGCCTTCTCCGTGTACACCGAGACGACATCGTCGCAGACTGTTCGAAGGACGAACTCGACAAATAAGAGACCTTCGGATCCGGCATCTCAATCCCGGCCAACCAAGATTGCTAAGACTAGCATCTATGGAACGAAGCCTTCCCAATCAAACGAATTCTCAGCGGCAAAGATTGAAGAGATGGTGGAACGGAAGGTCTCCGAAATCCTGGCAAGTCGTGTGCTCGATCAGCCAGCCGCGGCACCTCGAGTTGATATTAGCGAAGAAGTACAGCGACGGCTCGAGGCATTAGAGAAGAAGATTGATAATGACTCATCTGATGACTCAAGATCGGAAGGTCTGCGATTCTTACTGATGGCGAAACAGCACAAAGAACGAGGTGAATACCAGAGTGCTCTAAAGATGTATGAACTAGCCTTGCCTTACTTTCCAGGCCAGGAGAAGCTATTAAGGAAGATGGACAACTTGCGGGCAAAGATCCAGGCAAAGAAAGATGAAGAGGTTCCAAAATCTACAGGTCCCTTGACTAATACGATAAAGCCTACAGCGGCGCCGCTGGTACCGCAAGCTACGAAAGCAAGGCAGAGCAAGTTGAATGCAGTATCAGATGATGAGTACAACGAGTCGCAGATGGCTGATGACGACGACAACTATGAGGATGATAGCTTTGCTTATAGAGCTCCCAAGTCAAAGAGAACGAAGCAATCCAAAGCAGCTTCGAAGTCAGCATTGCAAGTATTTGCTGATGATGTTGACAACGGCATGGAAGAGCCATCCACGCCAAGAACTCTACAATTATTAGAGATTGTCAATTCTCGGGATGTTGCTCTTATTAAAGGACTGAGTGGAGTTGGCGCCAAAAAGGCACGCGATCTGGTTGAATTTTTGGAGCTACGAAGTGAAGATGATGGAGGGATGATTAGAAGTTTGAAGCAGCTGAGAGCTATCCCTGGTTTAGGTGGTCGTACAGTTGAGAGGGCTCTGGAAGGCATTACAGTGGCTGAATAAGCTTCTTTTTAATGTCGAACGTTTCGCATGCATTGCAGGAGTTTGGCATGGGGTGTGAATGTGATATCATGGGAGTTAATATGGGATGTGGGCATTGTTTTAGGGAACCTTGGGCTTAGCGGGTTCCTGGGCGTTATGGTTTTGCAATTTTCCTTTGCGATCAAATCATTCTTTGAATGTTAACAATACCCGTATAGCGAGTATATCCTAAACATGCAATGAATTCATCTATTATTAAAATATGATGCAGATGTATCTTCGCAGTCTTGTGCATTGTGTTTAGGGTTGGAGGAGGTTTAGAGGTCATAAACACGCCTCTGACCTGTAATAATTTTTATGCCATTTGATCTAGAAATTAATGCCTCAGAACACGAAATGGCCTCATGGTAAGCAAGAGATTTTTAGTATGTTGCAATAGGAAGTTCCGTGCCGTTGTTGGGTATGGGATGCCATAATTTAGGAACTGCAGAAGAATCCAGAGCAATGATTGTGAAAGTTTCTCAAAAAACGCCATCTGTAGGTATGTACCGATCTTTCTCCATTTGCATGGCAAGATTATAGAATTTATTCTGCTCTAGTGACTTGTTCTTTGTGACATGTGTCTTATTGATAACCTGCTTCTGGATTTTATGAAGATAGTCATCACTAGGTAGAAGAGAGGAGTCATGCTAGGTATAATTACGAGTACAAGAGCACCTAATGTAAGAATTGCTTTCTAATTATCTTGACCTAGCACCTTTCAAATCCGCCACTTCTGAACGGTGAATGTACTATTAGTATCTTGTGCATCCAGACACCATATTTGAAAAAGCATAGGAGACAGAAATATTTCAGCAGTCCAGGTTATCAAGACCACTGAACATTGTAGAAGGAGTTCCGGAAATCTCTGAATGGCTAGGTTCGCCAACCAACTAGTGATATTATCAGAAACACAGTAGACAATGTGAAGAGCATAAAAAGGTAGATCACCTGACTTGTGTATTTCTTGTCTTAAAAGGAGATGGTTAATTATTGATATTTGGCCACTCTTCTCACCGCTGTTCTGGAGCACGTTTCCACACGGATCGCTAGTAGAATGAAACCTGTCTCTGGAACTAGTCTTCTCTGGTCTTGGATATCCACCCAGCCATCTTCGATCTCGAGTTACACATTCAGCTTCGATGCTTCATGCTGTTCTCTGAATCTCGTACTCAGTTTAAGATTTACATGTCCACAAAAAAGACGCTTAGTGAAAATTACCACACAGATGGTGGGGAATACGCCTCAGCCCCTCCCAGCTGTGATGGCGTGTCCCAAAGCCCCAAGCTAGGCTCAGAAGGCTAAGTATTCTAAAATTCATAGCGGCCGTTGGGATCTGCTAGGGACACTGTACTGAACCATGAGAATGGATATGATCTGCTAAGAAACTGTCCGATTTCGTTTCCAACCACGTCTTGCCAACCAAAAAAAGTTCCAGCCTGCGTCGTCATTATACAGAGGTAGAGACAGACGCACAACGACTGATATACATAACGAGATCATCGTTGCACCTACCTTACCCAGAAGATCAAGCACGACGTGTGGCGCGTATCACGACAAGAGGTCTGATACATCGGAATGACCTCCGCAAAATTGTCTATCCCATGTCTCGTGACTGCTTCAACAGCAGCGATGCTCTTCTGTACCGTACAGAAATTGGGATATGCACACACTGATGCTCTGCAGCAGGCCTGCAGGAGCTCTGAACGTGGGGACCAAAGGAGCTATGATGCACATCCCACCTGTTCTTCGGAATACGGGTTCAATTCAAAAGGAAGTAAAAAGGATTCTGCATGCCAGAAGCAGTGCGCGGTGCCACCGAGGGGAGAGCAATAGCACGGATGAACGCTAAGACATGCAGACGGCTGACTTGATCCGCCTGCAGCATTTAGTAACGGCCCCAGCATGGACCAAAAGGGAAGAATTAAACTTTTCGGATCCATGCTCTAGGTCTGATTCCGGAAAGGCCCAAGGGTATTCTTATTGCGTTATCTGGGGGATGCAGTCATAGTGGATGCATGAGCTTCGCAGACTGCAAACTACAGTTACATCTGCAGCTGCAGCTTGCAGATGTGGATGAGCTTGTTTCCCTTTTTGTCCCGACCGTTAGACAGGTGCGCCGCATGAACCATAGTCTGGGTGACTTATTAGATCCAGTGCTGCCTTTGGAGTCGGGGAAGGCTGCTGAATGTCCGTGAGCACTATGTGGTATCCTCAGTCGGTTGGCCCTTCCACCTGGATGTTGTACTGCACGCTCTTCTCCAGTCTGTGATACATTTGCTCTGCAAAGAAGCGGTGGAACCTTAGTCAGTGCTGCAGTACTGGTACAGTACAGCAAAGCTGCGTGTTCCTTTCAATCTACACTGGCATAGAGCTGCACTTGGGCAGAGATGCCTTTTCGAATATTGCATAGTTAGTTACATGGTTGAAAGAGAGGAAGAGTTGTGACATCACCCACAGTGATAGAGAGGAAGAAGCCATTCCTTTTTAGCTGGCCTGCCAGCAATAATAGTGGACTTCCATTGTACCTTCTCACGGAGCCGGATCTTCCTTCGCGGTATCACCCGTGCTCTCTGTCGTCCTAACAATGGAGACGAACATCTGTTCTTTCACTTTGGTAGCGGGTTAGCCACACCTAGCTTGATCAAGACAGGACTCTGGCTGTGGGCCACTAGTCCCGTGCTGCAAACGCACCAAAGAGAAATCAAAAAATTCAAATCCAGACTAATGAATTGTAACTCGAGGCCCCTCAGGAAGTTTTTGCCGAGTGACAGAATGACGACAGAAAGTTTCAGATTTCGGCGCGTGGGGTCAAATCTTCGATCTCGATGTGGCTAAATCCCCCAAGCGATGACACGCATCCGGTGAGATTAGTTAGCAGTGGTCCTTCCAGACTGTGTGCCGAGCCCAGTCACTTAAACATTTTCGATCCTCCCGCCGGAAGAATGACGATCTTTGCAGTCTTGGCCTCCCAATATTCAGCTGTGCTGGGGAGCACCGAGCATCAATGAAAGTTTGCCGTCAGAGGGGCGATTTTCTCGGTCCAGTTGGATCAGTTCGAGCACAGATTGGCACATGCACATCACTTTGCATAGGGGAAGGTAAAGAAGTAGTTTTGATATTTCATATTGCACTAGAACAACTCTCTTCTGTGAAGAGTCCCATATAACTTTTGCATTGCCTCCCGTAACGTATAACAGCCGTCTCATATAGAACAGAGTAAAGACAATTAAGATAAAAGAAAAAGAAAAAAGGAAATCGTTCATATGCTTCGTTGTCCCATCTGTGGCAATCATGTATATGGAAATGATCGTGTACCCGGCTCCAAGAGAGCCAACGAAATAAATGAAATGCCAGCATAAATATATCCCAGCATCACCTATCTCGGTGAAAATGCAAAAGACCCTGTTAAACCCCACCGTAAGAGCTACCGAGTTCTGCCATCCCTCTTCCATAGATATCTCTATACACAGAATAAGACATTAGCGACAGAATGTTCCCGATCAGAGGAACTGGTATCTCAGAAGAAAGCCTAACACTTGACGCCGTTAAAATTAAGCCAGCCCTATTAGCTATGACGTGGATGAAAAGAAGCTGGAATTAAAAGAAATACATGATCGTGTATCCATGTTCGTGGGTATAATGTTGACAGAAGATGAGAAATAAATTAAGAGGTATTAAAAGAAGAATCGCAGTTCGTATCCCTCTGTATGGGCGTTGTTCTCCTGATCATCGGCGGCGCCGTCCACGGACATCTCCCACTCGCGTTTGACAGGGGTCTGGGTCTGATGTATCTCCATGACGAGATCTTGCCCTTCATTGAGCTCTCGCACGACATCATCATCCATATCGACCTGAAGTCCGCGGTCAAGGACATGGACCACGCGCTGGATCTTGGACGAATCCATGCTCCACTTCATTGCCGTGGAATGGATGAGGTCCTTGAGAGTGCGCTGCTTGAGATATACCGCACGATAGTACTCCTGCTTCTCCGCCTCAGATGGATCGCGGCGGACTACGTAAAAGCAAGCAACTGGCCGGATTTGCTCGGCAGCTGGTGGCTTATAGGAAGGATCAACTCCGAGAGCTTCAATCCAGTTGCTCAAGCCTCCGTCCTTGTCCATCTTGGGCACCTTGGTGGGTTGGTCTGGAGGACTAGCGAGATTTTGCGGATTTGCCGAGAGCACATCTGCCGAACCCACAGATTGGAAGTCAGGCCAGTGACCAGATGAGTTGGGCACAGACCCCCCGCGTGCCTGGGATTGGAGGGACAACGAGCTTGGAGATGGGGAAATCAATGATGAAGTAGCAGTGCTTTGGGTGCTGCCTCTCTGCAGCCAGATGGCACTGTCGCGGGAATCCACCTTCATGAGGTCCAATGGCTCCCCAGCAAGGGTTACGGGGTGGAGATCTGGGTCATCCTGCTCAGCACCTCGAAGATAAAGCACGCTGACCGGTCGTGTGCTGGTAAACATGTCTTGCATGCTCTGAAGTTTGAAGTGAAGATCTTCTTCGATTGGCAGTCTGCCTCCAGAAGATGAAGCAGACGATATCGACCAAGTTCGCTTGTGCTTCTGCACCTTAACAGGTCTGGGGCCTGGTTGTCCTTTGGTAGTCATTGAACCAGTCCTCTTCCTCTTGTTGAAGTCTTTCATGCCCGATTCAGCTTGTGCAATCTGCTGCTTAAGCTTGTCAATGGTCTTCTTGACGTGGGCAATATCATTGGACAGCTTCCGCTCTGCGCCGTGGTCTCGGAAGAGCTTGACTTTGCAGTACGCAACTTCGCAGAAATCGGGTGCAGATCGTGGCGACCCAGTTGCTACCGTTGTAGTCTTGGCACAAAGTCGAACGGGAATTCCCTTGACACCCTTGGAATGACTGAAATCGGTGGAGAGGAAGTTGAAGCGGACGGCAAGACTGCACTCGGGCGAACCGTTGGCTCCAGGAGTCCAGGTAACCGAAAAACCATCAAAAGAAGCTGTATCCAGCTCTACTTGTGTCCTCTTGTCGTCATCGGCAGACTGGTTAGCCTCCACATATTCAACAGCTTGGAGCTTGCCTCCACGCTGATGCGCTTCATTTGTGCCTCGGCCTTCCTTCCAAAGTTGCCAACACGTAGCAGGACGCTGCCTCTGCTGCTCGTCTTCGAAAGAAATACGAATGAACGTGCGGTAACGGGTACCCTGAGGTAGTGGGAGGCTGGGCATCGTGTCCACGATCGAAATTGAGTATGCCTGGCCCTTGTTGAGGTAGGTCACGGGAATTTCATCGGCATGTTTGATCATGGCTGTGGGCGCGTGCAGAGTGACGTGGAACCGAAACTTCTCAGCCGAGGGAGGCAGCGCAGCGGACATTGCCATCTGGTACTGGCTTTGCTGGAAGCTCATGGCTGGCGACTGGTGGAGACTGCTTTCCATCGAGCTCAAGTGGCTGCTGTCATCCATTGGCGAACCATCCTGCTCCATAGTCTCGTAACCTGTATCATGGACAAAAGACGATGGCGCAAAAGACTGTTCTTGCTGAAGCGAAGCGTGGTGAGTCTGGTGGTGGGCAGCAAAAGGGTTATAGTTCTGGAAATGGCTGTGCGACAAGTTGCCATTGAAGGCTGACATGTCCATCATAGCGCCTGTCTGAAGGCCGTCTGCACTTGCAGAAAGGGAGAGTGGCGTGCCGAGCACGCCAATTCCCATTCCCGGGGTGTGCAGGTCTCCGGCTTGGCTGTGATAGATAGCATTGGTGCCTCCTGGGGTGGGTGTGTAAAACCCCAGGGGCTGGTTCGCAAAGTTATTGAAGGCAAACGAGTTTGGGTCCAAGAGAGATGGAGTGAAGCGCCACGGTTCATGTTGTGCCCTTGGCGTAGGATCAAAGTCCTTGATATCCTCCTGTCTACGCGCCGGACCATGAGTTAGCGACTAGACGACAGGCTTTGCCTCAACCAGCAACCTCTTGCTTCGATTGATGCCGGAGCCAGAGCTTGGGAAAAGAAGCACGCTCCGGCGAGAGTCGAGGAACATACCTGACTACATTCTGACCAGGCGCGCCAGGAGCGCCAACGGTAATGGGCTGTCCATTAGCACCGACGGCCGCATTGGTGGTAATCTCTGGGAAGCTTTGCCGGAAGTTGGCAATGAAGTCGTCGCCAGGCTTCTGGGAGGATCTCCTTGACGGAAAGAGAGGGTGTTAGGCTGGCTCAACCAAGGGGAACAATAGGCGACGCATGTGTCTGCAAATACACGAGCGACCGCGACCGTCCTGGGTACTCACCTGTTGCGGAACATTGCAAGAGTGTGGCAGTCGAGCTGCTGTAAACTCTAGGGATGAGAACGNAAGAATGGACGATATGGTGAAGAAGAGCGCAACTAGGGAAGTTCTTTGTTTCTTTTTTGTTTTCCCCTTGGGATCGAGTTACGAAAGAGCGTCAGTCAAAAAGTCGAAGGTGATAAAAATTCTGGAAGCATTCGGCGGTTGCTGGCTCGCAGCCAGAGCAAACGAGGCGTGAAGAGGGTAGCGAACGTGAGGGTGGACTTGCACAAAGAACCAACAAGACACCACACCTAAAGGAGGCAGGGCAGTCGAGATATATATTCTTGGGCACGATCGAAGGTGGATTGAAGATCGAAGTCTGCCAGGTCCATGGGGGAGCTTCCTTTGAACAGATCTTTGGCATGGGGGGGGGAGCAATATCCCTAAAATACCATCGTCGAGGAGCATCCGCAATCCACGAGCGCTGGGAAGCGATGGGGACAGCAGCCCAGGGCCGGCTGCTTGGGTCCGCCATGGGCTTTGCTGGGGGGGAAGATCCTGAAGAGCCGGGGCCACCCTGGGCCGTGCAGGGGGCTAGTGAGTGAGGCAGCAGGGTTGTTGCGGATGGCGCTCCACGGGCAAAATAATGGGGCAGCAGCCCCACCGCATCGCTGCATCGTCGAGCTGGTACGTTTGGTCTACGATCCAGGGCCACTGTCCCTGCCCCCCTGCACACGCCTCTCCCCCTCCTCTGGAAGAAGGCCAGCCCATGGGTAAAAGCGGCCACGGCCGGCCATGCAACAGTTGAGCGCGCCGGAGCCGCCAAAGCAGCACCAGGTCGCTTCAGTCCTCTCACTCTCCCCTCCATTGACTGGTCCACGCAAACCACCAGCACGCATCAGCCACAGCCATCCTCATCATCACCTCGTTCCCGTCCGGACGATCATGTCCGTCTTTGCGGTGGGCAACACTTCTGGCCCCGTCGTTCCTCCGAACAGCACCTGTGTCCCTGCCCACCGCTCTGGCAGGTGGCGACCGAGTCGCATCATGCGTGTGCGGATCTCGAGGTGAGTGGACGTCCTGCGTTGGGGAGGACACTGGAGAAGGCCGTCGTGGCATGAACAAATCGGTCTGCTCTTTCTTGCTCTCCATCTTTCTTAGAGTTTAGTGGTTCTGTCAGTCATGAGGTAGCGTGATGACTTTGGAGGGGGCGCCGGTGCTGTGCGGTGCTGTATCAGCTACCGCGAGGCCGTGTGAGGGAGGATAGTGCAGCCGTGCAACGCCAGTGCATCTCTCAAAGAGTTCTGGAGTGCACGGCTAAAACATCATGCTACGGGACAGCCTTGTACGTTTTCGTCGCCATCAAACTGCGAGCCCACACCAGGCGAGTGTCACGCTGGGCCCAAGTTGAACGGGCGGCGTTGTATGTGCTCTGCTACGCAGGTGTGGAGTGGCTAAGGCATGACTGAATTATGCTCGAGTATTATTCCCTCATTCAAGCGGTGTTTCATGGCCGGGTACTGTCGTGGAGCGTGTCAGCAGACGACGCAGCTGGGGGCTATGACGTCGAAAATCCCTATTTTCTCTTGCTTCGATGGTTTGTGCTGTCGATATCGAGATCGATGTCTAATCAGGCCCGAACTATGTGCTGGGGACGAATAATGCACTGAGCTGGATGTAATGCAAGTAGACGAATAACTCGGCGGTTCCAAGGCACCGCAACCTTCGCCCACCAGCTGCCAGAGCTTGCACAGTCTGCTGCTCTAGCTTTGACCCCGGGCAGAGGGCCCCGGGTATGACGGTAGTGAGTACCGAAGCTGTCCTGAGCAGCGCCAACGGCCCCAGCGGCCCTTTGGCCCCTCCAGCCACACATTGATATTGCAGGACAGGAGGTATCTGCGACACTCCCCCAGCGAGTAGAAAAGACGCGACGCTGATCATGGTGAAATCTCTGATTGGCATGGCCGCACGCACATGTGCCTGCCCTCAGGCACACAGACCGCCGACCGCCGGGGCGCAATTGCGGTCTGCAGCACATCGACATCATCGAGGACGGCAGTTGCTAGAATTACTAACAGAGAAACATGTCCGAAGCCCGTTATTACAGAAGAGGATGCATGGAAATCCAAAATGCGAGTTTATAACAGTAGTTTATCTTATAAAGATATTATCATTACTCCCTATTCTTATCGTCATGACGGCGCAGGTTTAATCAAACTACGAGATTGATCGCCCTTCCCGCTTTATCGCGGAGACACAATATCATGCTCGTTACTTTTCTACTGCTAGCAGTTAAATGATGCGAGGTTGCGTATACCGTATTCTCGCTCGTTATCTCATTCTGCGAGATGCCCGTCGCTATCACACCGAATTTCTAGGATGCGCAGGGGTAGGCCCTGATAGCATAATATTCAACGTAACATCGCTCTCCAGAAAGAATTATCCGGCGCCTCTGTGAGAAGGGTAATCAGCCACAGTAGCAGTGTAAATGACGGCAGAGCTATGTTACGCTTAAAGTGGTCTAGCTGAAACTGAACTGTCAAACAACACAATCGATTCATAGATGAAATAAAATGACGCATAGCATAGAGCCGCTCGGCGTCTTGCGCAGCAGGGCTGTGCGCGGATAGGCCCAAGAGCTGTTAGTCAGTTTGGTCCCGAACCCGGCGTCCATTTCGAAGCTGCCATCGAAGCTGAAAAGCGTTCGGGACGTGAGAGAGCTCGTGAGCGCAAGGCGCTGTGGTCCTGTACTCATGTTACTCGAATATTTTCGGGCCGGAAAGTTGAGACACCAGCGAAGAGGAGACGAGTGCACGTCATAGATGGTTCCGGCACCCACTGAGATGTGGAGGCCGGCCTCCCCTCTTCATCTCCCGGCTGTTGGGAACTTTCCGAAGCGTCTCAGTCGTCCATATTACTAGAGGCCCACCCGCCACAGGTCTGGTCGGTTTGTTTGTTTACGTGAGCCTAAAAGCAGACGGTCGATGGNGCGGCACCATTTTATCCGCGTTTGCTTCGGGCATGGTGTCCTGGGACCAGTTTGACGCCGCGTCGCAAACACGTCTCGGGCGCACCCCATACGTCACATTCGCGACGAACGAAAGACCCGCCGCTGTGCTTCACAGAGCTCCTTCGACAGACAGACATCTAGAGACGCCAGTTGCAGCGACGTGTCTCATTTAAGACGACTGTATTTTCTTTTTTGCGCTTCCAACCCCAACCGCACCTGCACGCGACTGCAGTGCTGAAACACGGCCCTGAAGGCACAGAAAGATAACATATAAAAGCTCTTGCCCAGGGGGACTACATCATCTGGTAGTGAGCGGTAGGCACCATTGGCTCCCAAACACCTGTTCACACCAAACGCCATCGAGGCCATCAGCGAACGGGACGGCTTTACCGTTCTCGTGGTCGGTGTCCGAACGAGAGGGCAATGGATGGCCACCACGAATGGGCGCGGCTTTCACCAACGAGGGGAGCGATCTGCAGAAGGCCAGGCACACAGCATGGAGGCACGCTCATGTGTGGTCGGTCGAGGAGAGCCAACCAGGTGGGGGGTGGTGCATCATTCGGTTGTTGCAGCGCCACAGCCTTAAGGTATCAACATCCCCGTGGTTGCAAACTCGCTCGACTTTCCCAGTGGATGGTTACAGCAGCGGGCTACCTGCTACGCACTGGCTACCGCCAGGCCCGCGAAAGAACCCCATGACAGGGCCGTCTCGGGGGTCGCTCTTCGATTCATCCATCGCAGGACGGCTCGGTAATGAGCTGACACCTACAGTACTACTCCCCAAGCCCCTCGCAATCACAACACCTTCCAGTGGGATGCAGATTCATGAATCGCATGATTCGTACAATCCCGTGTCATCCATCTGTGCCCCATGAAGCGACAAACCTAGTCAAACGGCAACCCGATGGAGGAAATGAGCAGGCCACGGAGGGTCGCGATTGGTGGATGCCTTTTTCCGGGGGTACCGCTGTTGTGAAAAACGGCGAACTGACTCGCTAATTCTCGAATCGAGACGCCCCACTGTTTGCCGCCATCGCAATTCTCTCGGCCCCATCCTATTTGGCAGAAATGGCAGGAGAACGACATGCACTTCTCGCTCACAGTGGAGAAATTCGCTTTGCCTAAAAAGCCACAGTCTAACCCTATCGAACAGCATTCTCGAGCTATGGCCTCCGTAGGCACGCAGACAATAGCACGAACACAACGCTGTCCACCTGACAGATTCGCCGGGCCCCAGGGCAAAGGACGGTTCCCACCGAAGAAAATAAGCCCTCATACTGGTACCCCGCCTACAAATGTCCTCTAGAAATCCACGGAGGTCCACCGCCCAAATGACGCTGCGGATTGTCGATCCCTTCGCAGCGCTGGAGAGAGAGGCGGTTGCGACCGTGTCGACTGCGTACGTGGCTTGACACCTGTGCCACAGGTTGTCGCTCGCCCTGGGCGTACCCTTCGCGCTGCTTTTGCGCCCCGTCGCACCCCCGTGGTACCAGTGCGACCACCACCACCACCGCCAGCACCACAACGGACGGCCACCCTGGCGCAGAAAAAGGCGCAATGGTGTGTGTGGGTTGTTCGATGGTTTACGCTTGGCATTTTCCTACCCTTCTTCGAAACGCTCTGGAAGTCGACTAGTGCCAGAGCTCCCCCGACGCCAGCGGCTTGCTCTGCCGTCTGCCATTCGGTGTGCTTTGAATGCGATCGCGCTCGTTGGTCTAGAACGAGCCTATCATCGGTCGCTCGCCGAGGTTGAAGCTGCACCATCGCGGGGGAGAGAACGCCCCAAGTTCTATGCAGGACAGTAAAATCCGCTCACGGGGGACTTATCCCCAGCACGCCAACAATTATGAGCACGCCAATAGATCACTCTGTGCTGTCACTGATACTTTCTCACCGTACCGCGGTAAGGTCCTCGGTGCTCGATCGTTGAGCCCGCGACTACTGCCCTGCCTCGAAAGGGGTATCTAGGAGGCCGAGTTGTGATCCCTTCCATGTCCCGCCCGCAGCCTTGCAACACCACTTCTTCCCGTCTCGCGGAGACTTCTCCGGGACCCCGCTTGCGCACTTATCGACCCTGCTCTCCTTCCGTCCTGCCGGTATTGTGGTGGAAATTGACAGCTTGACGATCAAGGCTTGGGTGTTCGTGGCGATCGCAATGCTGGTGTGCGAAGGCGAGCACAGCACCGCTCCCCGGGCTCTAAGTTTAGAAGCCCGGATATCAAAGGGATGATAAGGGGGTGGCTCCTTAGCCGAAGGTGGAGCTTTCTGTCAATTCTCCCCAACCGCCCACCTACGTCATCGGCTTATCCGCTTCCGTCAGCTCGAGCCTTCCCTCCCGTCTAGTCCCAACCCCGACCCTGCACTACCACAGATCCCTGCTAGGGTGCAATGATAGGCTCGCGATAATAAGGGTTGAGGGTGCGTGTGCGACCAGACAATAATACTGCACACAATTAAGGGTCAGCGATATCGAAGGGGGGCTTGGAGGACCCCTTACAGTTACAACCGTATCCTACTAGGGCACGTATCTGCCTTAGATTTGAGAGAACTAGGACGAGCGCAAATATGGCGACAGGGCAATATCGTGGCCGTCCCAGCCGAACTGCCTCATGCTATGATCTTACGTTCAAGAGCAATCACGTCGGCTCGGTTCCGCTTGATGCACAGAAGTACTTCCTGTTCACTCCTTTGGGCCCGGATCGTCGACGGGAATCCTGCGTGATACCAGTAGGCGTTCCCAAGTCGATGGGTAACCGGCAGCAATTGCAACATGAGTTGCAGTGCAGGTGGCCTGGAGGCCAATTCCTGGGAGCCCCTTGCTGATCAAGAGGGGATAGCATCGGATCTATCTCCAGACCTATCAAATTTTGGGCGTCCATGGGCGCACATCGACCCCATCTTGAGATGGAGCCCAGCGATAGCAGACAATAGCAGATAATAGCAGATGCGCTGTCAAACGCTCTCTCCTCCACCCACAACGACCTCTTCTGACGTCATACCAAAGAGGGCTGGAGAGTAAAAAGCCCATTTATGGGGATGAACCTGAAATTTCGGGGCCCCGTTCAATGGGCACTGAAGGCAGTCCACAAAGGCGCCGCACGGAATCCGTGGCGTGTCACCCAGCACCCACAACTCTACAGTAGGGTACATTTGGCGCCGTATCTAGGGGGAGCCACACGAGGGGACGTCACGCCCATCTAACTGCTGTATCGGTCGAGGCACAGAAGGCTTTCTCCGCACCAGCATGAGATGGATCGCGGGCGCCGAGTAGTGCAGAACCAAATGAACGCAGTTCGTCGCTGCGGGCCTAACTGCGGGGCACGCTAGGTGGGCACGATGGGAGGGAGGGACTTAGGGCCAGAGGGCTTACCCAGGCGAGTACCAGTCGCCAGCACGGCAGCAGCATCAGGTGCTGGGCGAATCAGCGGCGTGGGCCAGGTGGCGGGCGCTGCAGAGAGAGATGAAGGCGATCTGAGATGAAATTGCGCTTCTGGCAAGATGGAATTCTCCCTTTGCGGTCTCTCCTGACGCCCGAAGCCTCGCACGCCTCTCTCATGCCTCTCTCGGTGGTGGTTTGCGACACTGGTGCAGCACGCCTGCCAGACAGCCTCGCCACCCCACCACGGGTCTTTGTTCAATTCGGGACTCGCATCTCCGCCAGCGCGCCCCAGGCGTCCCCGCCCTGTCGCGTTTTCGGCGCAGGCAATTGGTCTGCCCCGTGCCCACAGCCTCAGTTTCTTACTTTTTATATCGACCTCCAAACAACATTTGTTTTTCCCTTAGACACCGCACTTGCCCTGAGAGATCGGCGCCCCCAAGCTAAGACGGGGATCATCAGATTCCCTTTACACACCTGCGCCGTGACGTCACGCATGGCGCCCCCGAAGCTGGAGCCGTGGCGTGCTCGTGCTTGGGGAAGGGGACTCCCTCTGTCGAGTCCCCCAATATGATTGATCTGTGTGCCTAGGGTCTGCAAGGCCCCGACCCCCCTCTCTTGGATAGCAACGGCTCGCGGTCCTCAGTCTCAACGCGGTGAAGGCATCACCACAACACCGCCATATCAAGGGCACCAATCAGGCCCTCCGCTACCGGCTAGAGAGTCACTATGCACTTCTGACCACCATGAAAATCATGCATCTACGGAGTATTCTCCACTGATGAAAGCATCCTTCATTACCTCCCATCTTTTGCCGTACCCGACCACCCTGCCGAAACCCCGCTCCAGTCCAATGTATGTACGCGCGTGAGAGTCTTGTCTTTTTTTTCCAATGTGNTGNGTCTGTTCTCTACGTATTTTCAGTATGCTTGCACCTCGGCATTAATGGACCTAGTCCCGGTACTGTCCCTGGGGAATTTGTGAAGTGATGTGACGCAGCCACAAAGCCACTGTTCGTTGCTGGAAAATGCCGCTGAAGATGCATGTCTTACTTTGCTCGTCTCTTCTTCCACAGAGATTTTGCCAGCGCTCTGAGTCTTGTACGTCACTACTCCTTCTGTGCATATTCGGCGCCATTCGCGCGATGATCTGGCAGCAGTACCCGACCGATAAAACGATTTGCTCCTGTCAGGAGATGTTGTTTACCAGGCAAAGATCGCCCGCGAGAAGAGTCAAACTCTTTCTTCTAAAATTATCTGCTGCGCTGAGAGGCCATCCAGAATACGAAGAAGGCGCACATCTCGCCGCCACCGAACATCCCAAAAAAGTTGTTGTAAAAGCTGGCGAAGTGCATACATGGTGGCATGCCCTTATTCCCCCCTGATTGTGGCAGTTGCCATATGCAGAGATAGAGAGACGAGGGAGAAGACGAGCGGCCCAGGGGAAAACCTGTACGTATTTTTTCGCTGCAAGGCTATCTCTCTTGTCTATCTATCTACCGTGCCACGCTTCGGCCATGGGTAAGCATTGCACACCGAAGGAGGGTTACCTCGGATCAATCGATCCTGAACGTTTTATTATAATACCACTTATAGGATGACGCACATATAATGGAATGCGATATAATGGGATACGAGTTTCTCCTTATGCCCAACACAAATCCCCATTTTCCTCTTGAAGAAACCGTTGGCAAGATTCAAATACAACTTACCGTAGATTCATTGGTCTGCCGTTGCTGAGTAATATAATTCTCGACTTATGTTGCTCTCAAGAGAATCTTGCAAATAAAAGAAGTATGGTGAGTTGTAACCGAGAAAGTAGAAAGGCCACACCTCGGCATCACCACCAGCCCTGCGTTTCAGAACTTTTCGAAGCTCAAAACGTGGAGAACCATCAGAACGTTGAAACATGGAGATTTCGTCTGAACGAAGGGGTTGCATGCTGCGTCCCTTCACGTGATGCGCGAGGCTGGAGCTGGAAATTGTTCCAGACATTGAACCTGCAAATGGTGGGCATTTAAGCTCGTGGGCGATTGATTGGCTAGACAGGAGGCCGAGATGCTTTGAGCTGATTCAGAAGGCGTGCGCGGCGACTTTCGGTATAGCTTCAAAAAATGCGCCCATGTGAAGACTTGCTGTCTTTATCGGAGCCTCCTCAACATACTGTGATGAGATTCTTATTATAGTCCCACGTTCTTCGTTGTGAATCCACCTGGTGCTCACATTCTGTCCTGCGTAGAAATATTCACCACTTATCGCCTCTCTGAAACGCTATCGGTCGGCTAGCCACCTCTTATCGCGCCTGGGCACTGCAAGGGCTCGAGCATCACCGACTCTCCATTCAGAGAGTCGCCTACCAACTTTTTTTCCTTAGAAACGCTTTCGTTCCTCGACCCTTTCTTTCCATATCAGATCTTCTCTCTCTTAGATTTACCTTTCCTCTTTCTCCCTCTGCTTTCGGTTCATCATGGCATCAACAGCTTCGTCTTCAGACACCGCCTCAGTGGCAACCTCTCCCAACAGTTCTCCAAACTCTACCCCCTCATCCTCAGTGGCTGGACACACCGAGAAAGCTCCAGACGAGAGCTCTAAGCTACGGATCTTTCTCAGCATCTTGAAGAAGTATGTGCCTTCCTTGAATTCGAGGGGAATCTTGGAGGTTTCTTATGCTTCACATGCGAGGGGCCAAAATATATAGGCGCATTGCCACCTATCACTCTTTGGTATCTCGAAGCTTTAAGCATCAATCACACTTCAATTGGATCACTATTCTTCACGGACTTCATTTGCTGATCAGTCAATCTCATTACTGCAGGTTTATAGGCGTAGCAGATATCTCGGCGATTCGGTTTTCGCTGCCAGCACAGCTCCTTGAACCCACCCCCAATCTCGAATACTGGAACTATCTGGATCAGCCAAATACCTTCATTGCTATTGGTGACTCGGATGAGCCACTTGATCGGATGCTGGAAGTTCTCCGGTTTTGGTTCACAAAGGATCTCAAATATGTCAAGGGAAAGCCGTGCAAGCCATATAACTCCACCCTCGGGGAATTCTTTAGGGTATATGACTTCGCTGCCTGCCCGTTTAAAGGAGATTATATCTAATGTCTGCCTAGTGTAACTGGGAAATTGAGGACACGGCTCCATATATTGATACTGCAGGCAAGCTGCAGTCCTCCGCTCCTCAAAGTTCCGCCTCGTCAATGAAATCAGCCAAGAACAGCCAACCTACTTCCCAGCAATCCGCATCCACTTCTAAGTCTGGAAAGCCGGTCCGAGTATCATTCTTGACAGAGCAAACCTCTCACCACCCACCTGTTTCTGCCTTCTACATAGATTGCCCTGAAAAGGGCATAAGTGCTCGAGGTTTCGATCAGTTAGCTGCCAAGTTTACCGGCACCAGCATCAAGGTCACTCCAGGAGAGCACAACCTAGGTATATTCATCAATATCCAGAGAAGGAATAACGAGGAGTATCAACTTACTCACCCTGCTGCTCATCTCGGTGGTTTCTTCCGGGGTAATCTGAGTGTATCGGTTGGAGATAGCTGCTATGTAACATGCCCCCAGACAAAGTTGAAGACCATTCTGCAGTATGTTGAAGACGGATGGTTAGGTAAGGCTCAGAACAGAGTCGAAGGAGTTATCTTCCGATATGATCCAAACAACGACAACAAGACCAGAATCAAGGACGTTCCAGAGAAGGATGTCCTGGTCCGCATATCGGGCAACTGGCGCGAGCAAGTCTCTTTCACTCTCCCGCCAAAATTTGTATGTTTCTTCGCCCGTTTCTTCCCCTTCCCTCCTACTTCTAATGATAATGCTGACGTTCATCTTCTATAGGATAAGCCACACGTGATCGTGGACCTACGCCCGCTGGAAGTAGCCCCCAAACTGCTTCCCCCAGCATCATCACAACTGCCCAATGAGTCCCTCCGCTACTGGTCTGGAGTCACAGAAGCAATCCACGCGCGGCAGTTCAATCGAGCCACCGAGCTCAAGCAGGAGATTGAGCAACGTCAGCGAGATAGAGCGAAGGAGAGAGAAGAATCTGGTACCAAATGGCAGCCAAGGTTCTTCGTCGGCGCCGTGACGCCGCTTGGAAAACCAGCCCTGACTGAGGAGGGCAAAGAGGTTCTAAAAAACATGCAGGAGTTGAAATGGGAGTTGAAGGAGAGTACGGTTTTGGGTGCATAATTCTTTCCTGGAGACAAAAGGGATTTTTCGTCCCTCCTTCCTTTCTTTATGCTGATGATGCTCGAAAAACACCACTTCATGATTTTTAAGATTTGACCTTCTTGGCGTCCTTTGGATATGGTGGATGTAGGTGATAATTCACTGCATGAGAGATTAGATATGCGATGTCTTGAATGTTGTTCGGTTTATTTACGGATGTGAGCTTTCAAGGAAGCTCCTCGGTTTTACTTATGGCATATTTTCTTGCATCCTTCTTCGGAGGGGAGAGAGTTCTACTGCATAGGATGCATCGGTATGCTTCCCACTCTCGTTTTCTTCAACGGGATCCATTCATATACGTTGCTTTCACGGTGTTTAAAGGAGATGGTAAGATTAATGGTTGGGGTAGAGAACATGGTCTTGGACAGACCGAAATTGAAACTTGACTTCTGTCTTTTGCTCTTGGTTTTGTTAATGCACGGGGGGGCATTAGAGAGGCCTAAGCCCCCCCTTGTTGATAGTTATGACTACCCACTTACGCAATGTTTTTAGTCTAAAGGATTATAGGAAATTTGAATGTTTGAAAATATGCTTTTTCTTTGCTCCCAAGATTATATATTTGTTCGACGTGAGATGTCCATTACCGGCTGGAACTCAATAGCTGCTGGTTGTAGGCAGCATATGGCACACGTTTACAAGACTAGTGATAACGTTATGGATTTAAAACTCGACACCAGACTAGATCCGCTGATGCATTGAGTTTGTTCTGAAGAGAACGTTTGTTCACGATTAGCCGGTCAGTTTTTAAGAGAGGTGTTGGTCAGCAGTGTTTTTTCGTTGGTTTTATTTCTCAAGAGAAAAATAAAAGGGAACGAAGGGCAAAATAAATTTAGAGCTCACTAGATGTCACCGGAACCAGTTTCCTTGCTTTAGATGCAGAAATCAAAACGTACTCCCATCTGCCATTGCCTATGTAAGTGGTCTGATTGGTCTAAATTAAATTCACGGTCTTGGAAGATGTTTGAAATAGGACCAATATTCTCACCGCAACTGCCTAGACGTTTTCCTGAAGATCAACAACAAGCTTTGAAAGGTAGCGGGGAACAATAGTATAAATTGAAACAGCTTTTATTTAATTTAGGATGGCACAACGTAGATGTTCATGGCATGTCAGTGGGATAGAGGAGTCCCAGGTAATACATAAGCTGGTGTAATATACCGTATATTAGAATAATGGTGGGCTAATTCTTAGCCCCGGCGTGAGTGAAGAAACCACAAATGGAATTAAATTACCACAAGATCAAGTGGACAATGTTTTAATCATATAGAATGAGAGTGACGCTGGAATGTGTGGCAATGTGCCGCTTCACTTTGAGAAGATGCTATCCCCAACCATTGCACCGCCGTGATATAGAAAATAGAATACATTTACCATGGTGATAACCCTTTTGTAGTTCCGAGCCCATCACAATATATGTACACACAAAGGTCTTGAGGCGATTGCCGGTTTCCTATGATCGACCTAGGATTGGTTGAACAGATGAAAATATTTATAATCTTATAGCGTTTCTGTGTATTGTATCAGACCCAGCTCGCAGATACAGAGTTGTTTAATTTCCAATGTTACAAAAGCCATAACTGGCAAAATGCTCATCCACTCCAAGAATCAATAAGCAAAAAAAACGGTCATATATAAACTATTATAATTACCCTGATCGTCACATACGACCATAGATTGAGGAATACTGGGCATCCCGTCCGCTCTGCCATACATAAGCCTCAAATCGGATGTCTAGTAGTCAAGTCGGAGACGATTGGCGAATCCCATCTGTTGTATGTTTTTCTTTATTTTTTATTTGGTTTTTGCTCTCTAGTTTTGCGGTTGTGGTGGTTGGGTACGAGTGAAAGGAAGCAGTGGCGCGGTGGGCCACACTCGAGTTAATCGCTACATGACCAGCGGTGAAGGAGAATTAAACCAATAATATGCCTGAAATTTTGAATCTCTTTTTTCAATTCAATTCTGACGAATTCAGGTTCAGGGTGAAACCACAAGAGGACATCTTTAGATGGGTTACTGTGCCTCCAAATGCAAAAAAAGGAGGCAAATAAGGCTCCCGACAACGTCTTTGACAGTCCCTTGGCTAGATTGGAGTGATTTTCCTACCCCTAGAAACTTTCGTAATATTCGACTAATATAGTTTTGTGTGCGTGGACGAAAGATTCTTCACAGATCAAAGGACTTCTGGAGCCAAACATGACGGCCAGCAGCATGGTATGGTAGAATGATAGAATCAATCGCCCAACGAAGTAGCTTAAGTGGATATATGCATCTTAAATAGGCAACCCAGCTTCATTGCTTCTGTTTCTCCGAGGCTATTTTTCAAGTGCCGGTATTTCTACTACTCCAATTTCTAGTCAAAAACAATTCGGATTTACTCTCTTTTCTGTACCACAAGCCTGTAATGATGTCCATCCAAAATTGCATTGTCTAGAAAATGCAGAACTTCTGTTCAAAGAAACCCAGTCTACAGCACAGATAATGTCAAATAAGACTAACCAATCATATCACCCAATTAGGGCGAGTGGTCTAGTGGTATGATTTTCCCTTAGCAACCTGGTTCTTCCATCCCAAGGAAGATACCAAATGACGTGGGAGAGGTCCGGGGTTCAATTCCCCGCTCGTCCAGAACTTTTTTTTGGATTGTATATGTATTTTTCCCCCGTGGCCATACATTTTGTGCAGCTAGAATAACGACGATATAAAGTAGGATGAGTTAACTTACTTGGCTTTGCCAGGAAGCCTTACGCGAAGGCAGCATTAAATAAATATGACGAGGGTATATTTCTGACAACATGAGAGGAACGGCGTAAGATCATCGAAGCTGTCATGGTGCCGAATTAATCACTGCTCTAGATTTGCACCTGTGCGCTAATCTCAGCCTCTCCCTAGAATAATCGTGGTTTAATCTTATTCGAGCAGCTAATGGATAGAATCTTGAAGAAGTTGGAGGGCTAATAGAGCTCTGTACCAATGATTTGACCTACTACGATGATATTCTATCATTCACAGTAAGGGAATTCTTTGACACTGACGAGATGGAAATATTCTATCCCTCCTCTGCACTCTTGTTGTTAACAACTGAAGTCAGAGATTTTCTCCGCTGTGCTCCAAGGCTTAGGTTCCGTATAACTTCCACACCTATATTGCTCATGTGCAATAAACCACCAGGTCTAAGCTTGTGGCAAAATATTATATTTACCTGACTCCCACTGCAACATCCGCCTCTCTCTGGCCTTTCTCTTATGTTTCATGTAGGAATGTCTATGGCGTCCTTCTGTGGAGTGTTTCGCCCAACATCGTAATGCTGGCATGAATTCAATCGTATAGCTCGATGATCACGTATCGGTCTACCATGTCAGAAGAACAAGCCGTCAGCCGTCGCTGCATGGGACTTGCTTGCCTCAAACTGGAGCCCACTACATGTTGGTGTCTGAGTAGACCGACCACACCCAGGGCATCTCGTAAAGAAAAACACCACCCAGCAGAATGGAAAGGAGGATGCGTAATGCAATGAATGAGATAACTTGCAACTCTCTTCCGATTATGCTCTTGTTCGCTCAAGGCGTTGGAGTGTGACAATATCATGCGCGTATCAGAAGCCAAAACTAAGCTACCGCATACCAGCTTGACGAAATCTATGAAGAGACATTCTTACAGGTGTTTGCATGCTAATAGTTGCCAATCTGATTTCGACAGCAGCTGGAGCTCAGGCTATCTTGTACAGGAAAATAGTCGACTCGAGAGGTATAAAGCAAGCAATCGGTGTGGTCCATACTATCCGTCTCAGAGGTGGCCGTCAGTCTTGCAATGACTGCTGTGCCACTCTGTAAATCCGTGGTATATTCTCCAAAGGCAGGCATAGGATGCTGACGACGTGCCCTACTACAGACGATAAAACATACCATACAACAAAAGATATAGTGTAACGTAGGCGTTGACGGGCAAAGCAGTGGAACACGCAGATATCCGCCGTACAGTTACTAAACATTGATGCGTTTTCAATATCGCTGTAACTCCAGTTACGCTCACGCTTCAGCATTGGCGTTCAAAGTACAGATGAAAGCAGCCCGATACATCACGGCACGGGATGGAAGTGTGTCGGCGGAGGTATCATCCGCCATGCGATGACATCAAAGGTGTGATCCAGGGGCTGCTAGTTCTAGACCACTCATCCCGAAAGAAAAGTGAAGGGAACAAATGAAACCCAATGGAAGCAGAACAGAATGAGAGTTTGCATGGCAGCTGCATCTGCACCAGCATTTCTACCTACCATTGCCCCTTGATGGACGGGTCTGGACAGCAGTACTGTATTGACCTGTCACTGCTCCCAATTTGGAAACGGTGCGGTAGCACGAAGCTGCCCGGAAGCCCGGGTCGAAGCAGAGGACAAGCAAACAAGTGACCAAAGGGCTTTAGTGAAAGGTGTCGCGTGTTGGGATCGAGCGGATCCACCTCCATGGCTGGCAAAGAAGCGTCAGCTCTTGAACGGCTTAAAGGGTTTGCTGCCCGGGAAGCAAGCTATAAGAGGTCTGTACAACACCACAATCACAAAATGGTACAATTACAATACTGCGCGACGCGTTACAGCCTGCAAAACTATTTTCTTCTGTGTGGAATACGGCCTGCTGTGTCTGCTTCGCTTGCCTGCATCGATGACGATCTCGATGAAGTGCATTGCAGTGCCTCTCGGGAGGCGTGCCCAGGCCGAGAAAAATAAAACATCCCTCGGCACTATTGGATATTTGAAGGTCTCCACTGCTGCAAGGAAGAAATTTATAGACAGGCTGGGGTGGGAAGTAAAAATAGCAAATTCCCGGGGATAGAAGGAAAAGAGGAAGGGAGGACGATTCATTAATTCTGGGTCAGCTTCATTTTAAAGCAGGCCGGAATCTAGAAGAAGGTCAAGACGCGATTCTAGCAGGCATTGTAGTAATATCGGGACAGCTGCACAGGGCACGCAATGCACATCTCTCTTCGTTACCGTGACCACATGCATCCGCAGTTCTAGAATCCCGTGTGACGCGGCATCTCGACCTGCTCTTTACTTTTTGCCAATCATTCCTTTAATTTCTCGGGTATTCTTCCCTCTGGAAACCCAGCCCTGTGACGGAAGCAAATAATGATTATTGAATGCTTTCTGAGGCTGTGTCTGCCCAGGGAATGCTTGTGGAAGGAATGACTTGGAGACGGCACCGCATACGAAGTAATCATAGACAGCTTACTACAGCAGCTCTAATGTAGACCTAGATTCCCTACTCTATTAGTGCAAACGTTGAACATTATACGAGGACTGGCTCCCGTGGCTCCGTTCCTGCGTGGTTATGTCTTAGACGGGCTTCTTCCATGGCGTACTTCAGTACGGAGTTACTTCCCAAGAGGCACCTGTCTCGAGGCTACTAGGCACCACACGTGCTGGGCGACGCACTCACTGTCCAGACATCCGGGGGGGAAGGAGGGCGAGAGGGAGAAAAATTTCCTCACAGCTCCAGAAGCGACTTCTGCCATTATTAGTTGATATGGAGTTGTTGCTATGACTGCGTCGAAAGCTCTAGGCCATTTCGTCTGGGGTTACCACATCAGGCAGGGCAGCATGTCGGTCGTCATTGCCAGTAGTCCAGACTCGAGGATTGTCGCTGGAGAGATCTCGCGCTCGCCGACGGGGTTGACGTCCTCACGTTCTCGACCTCACGGGGCCTCTGCGGCGGCAGGACCTAGCTAGAGGGTGACGATCGCAGTCCCCACCACACAGCCATGACAGCCCGAGCACAGTGGTGAAGGCGCGGAAAGGTGATAACAGTGTGCGTCTAGAGTCTGTGGTTTTCTTCAGAGTCTCCACCTACACACATACGGTACACACATACGCGGCCTAGATACGGTAGCACACATACCTACACGAACACACAAATACACCCACAGACACGCACGCACCAACTCCGAGATACACAAGAGGCCACGATCAACCGCCTCTGGGCCAATCCCAAGCCGCAACGAGCATTCCTCAGTGGGATGACGGGCCGAACTAAGCCCGTTCGCGGATGGCGTGGCACTCAATTACCATATGCGGGATGGCAGTTGGTACCTGAGTGAGGAACACTTGGCCTGCTTTATGCGAACCTATCCGCGTTTATCCAGTTTATACATCATCCTTTGTGCACTTATGCAGGAACCTGAGCAGCCCGTCATGGGAGGCGCACAGCTGGTGCGACATTTCTCGTGTGATCTGCGCTGGACCTTCCAGCATCCGCAGGCCGCGCTCCCTTCATCGATCGGAAGAACAGGCACCGCACACATGACAGGCAGGCATTGGCACCCAGCTGCTGGCGTCGGTGGGCCGAGGATGCGACCCTTCCATGTGAGCTCTGCTGGGGGAGGAGGTGCACACACGAACGAGGGAGCGGCCTTAACCAACCCGTCTTACCCCAACGATGGTGTACACATCGCAGCAGGTACTGTGGTGGAATGCGTGACCGTACTACCAGTTCCTCTGTGCAGTCACTCAAGTCATACCGCATCGATGTAGATTACAGTGGCTGCCGACGCTGTCAACCTGTCGCTCTGGTGCGACACTGAAGGTGTGATTCTCTGATGGTGTGCGAGTCTCCCGACAGTGCCCTGGAGTGCTTCCCTTCGCTCAATCCGCGGGCGTGTGCTGATGTGTGTCAGGCACCATCGGCAGCCCAGCCAATGGTGTCGAGGGCGGTGGGGATGGGCCCTGGCGGCCGCCAGCGAGGCGCGACCCGGGCTAGACCGCATTCGCTCGGGGGCGTAACCCGGGCCCCTGGCTCATCCTCATTTCCCAGCGCGCGCTTCATTTCCCTCAATCTCGCCAACGCAGCCACGGCATGCGCAGTTCCTGGAGAATCCTTCCGGACCGGGTTACTGAGCGAACGGGGCCTCACGCTCCTCGCTGTGGCTCCCGCCGGTCGTCCGTCCTTGTGCCTTCGTGCTCGCTGGGGCCAATCAGGCATCCTGGCTCGGCAGGACTCAGCAAGAGCGCCCCCCTCCATCTCGCTCGCTTGCTCTGGCTGCGTTCCCTCCCTCTTCCCCTTCCTCTCTCCCCCGTCGTCTTTGACCGTGTGGCCGCAATTTCTCGAATATACACTCCTTCACTTTGCAACTGTCTTTGTGATTTCGACATCACGACCATCTTTCGCCGCGTCGTCCGTTCTTTTTTTCTCACATAGGCATCACTCGTTCAGGCCTGGAGTCCCGTTGTATTTTTGCGCCCCCTTAACTCGCTGGATCGAAACCGTTTCATCCAGCCGACCACATTCGAAACCGCATCTGTTTTCTGTTTTTTCGCTCGTCCTCGGTCTCAATCTATCTATCCATACGTCCTATAATCGACAAGCAGATATCGAGTGTGCATAGAACCGATCGATTTGCCCGAGAACACATCGTCGAGCGACATCACGAGCAGCATCTAAATTTGAGTTCTCGGATGGTGGTTGTTGGAGGACTGTAGCACGATTCACGCGTGACTGCCAAGAGAAGCACCCGACATCAAATCAACCACGTCGGATCTCCTTCTCGACCACTCGAAGCGATAATTTATCGATTTCGAGGTCCCTCAAAACCTGTTCAAGACACATTATCACATACCCATCAACATGAAGTCGTTATCGTTACCGGCGTCCTTCGCCTTGGCTGGCCTATTCGCAATCCACCATGTCGCCGCTGAGCCCATCCCAAGGCCAGTTGCGGAGCCCGTCCCCGTACCGCTCCAGCTCAAGACCATGACTCCTGAAGGCTGCTACAGCTCAAGTACAGGTCTTAAGTTCAATTCCACGTATACATACCAGACGTCCGGCTGGTGCCAACCTCTCTGTGTCGGAATGAATGATGCAGTCCTGGCAACTACTGGTGGATCCGATTGCTGGTGCGGGAACCAGCTGCCTCCAGCGTCAAGCAAGGTTGACAGCTCCAAATGCAATGTCAAATGTGATGGTTTTGGCCAGGAAATGTGTAAGTAGATGTGTTTCCGTCTTGAAGGGATCGACCAGGGATCACGACAGCCCCTTGCTGACTTCATCATAGGCGGTGGTGATGGATTTTTCAGCGTCTACCTGAGTGGAATAACAGATAGCGTCACAAACGCCGATTCTTCGGATTCCCCATCGTCGTCATCAGATTCGGATTCCGGTGCCACAACATCTCCGACGACATCTGCCAAACCAAGCACAGTGACGGTGGGAGGTAAGATCCATCACTATTATATATCGCTACTTGAGTAGATGTCGACAGTTGACTGACTTTCATCACAGGCCAAACAATCGTGGTCACATCCACGCCAACCGTCACATCGAAGTCGTCTGGAGGTGGAACCAGCAAGGCCGGCATCGCCGCAGGCGTCGTTGTGGGCATCGTTGCTGTTGCAGGTATCGCGGGAGGACTATTCCTCTACATGAGGAATAAAAAGCGTCAGGAGTTGGAGGAGGAGCATCGGAAGACGGCAGCCATCAATTCGATCATGTCGGCCAGCAAAGCACCAGGAAGCAGCGGCGGTTCCAGCTTCACCGATACGAGACTCGATCCCACCATGGCTCAAAGGAGGATGAGTGATGGCAGCATTGCGGACAACCAGGATTACTCAAGGAGAATTCTTAAGGTAGGACGAACACTCACTGACGACTATTTACTTTTAGAACGGTGACTGACTCGGAGCTTAGGTGATCAACGCATAAGCCAAAAAGTATCTGCCAAAAATCTCAAATCTACCTCAATGAATTTCCATGTCCTACCTGTAACAGCTTTTCTTCCTCTCACCAATGGCGTTTACGGTCTCTGCTTGCCTCATGCATGGCTCTACAGGAGCCCACAACAAATTTCGGTATATACGGTCTGTCAATCGGTGTCTCCCGTTCCGGGCCATTCCCTCATTTCTTTCAGCGGGTTCCTGGTCACTCTCTTATGGTGTTGCTTGTGTGTTGTATAGGATGGGCGTAGTTCCGAAGGATGAGGATATGAAATCTCGCTCCCTTCAAGGGCCTATCTAGAGGGCTTCGTGGAAAGCTCGCGTTTTCAACTCTTCTTTATCCAGGCTACGACTATACAGACGTGATGGCTTAAAATCGTCCTGTCCTTCCAGCGACTTCTTTACTCTCATTTTCTACTTTATTTGTTTTACAGTTTTACAGTGCATGGATACGTGATGGAAGGGCAACAATGTATAACAGCGTTTGCGATTATCCATCGCTCACTGCTATATCGATCAGCAAGGAAGATTCCCATTTGGATCCCGGCATTGATCTTGTTATCTAGTGACAACTTCAGGGTCGATTAGTACGCCTGGTAGATGTCTCGAGACAGGGGATTCCTGCTGTCGACCCTGGTGGGATATCCCCTTGCTGAGAGTTTCATTGTCGCCGGGGAAATGTCGCAACGAGGCGGAAAAGGAGGATATGGTAGTTAATAACTACTGTTGGTGTGTTTGAACAAGGAGGCTGTGGATTAGGATAAATTTCGGAGTGACCTAATGATAGATATTGGAGTTATCATCACATCAAAGTCCGATAAAGTGACATGTCTAATGTGTAGGTTGTGTGTTAAATCTCTTCCACCTTTGCTCCTTAATAGAATCCCAGTAGGTCTCGGGAGCTGCCGGAGTATATATATCATATCCTAATACCACCGTGAACTGAGAACGGTATTCTCCATGATTTGCGATATTTCCACTCCTCGTCTCGTGGGCAGGTGCCTGATGAGTGTAACACCAGATACACATAGATAACATCCTCTTTTCCCCCGCCCCTCATCCCGGCAATGCTACACGACGATGGAGATCACTTGTCGTGAAACAGGACATCCCACTCTAGCAACATCCATTTACATCAGTGGCGCTGGCAGGACACTGTCACAAGTGCGATCCTTTTACAATCTTGAAACTATCATCTCTTTTATGTTTGATCGTCATGCTACAATGCTAAACACGGCGCTTTGAGGATCCTTCTATCCCTAAGAGTCCGATGCAAACCATTCGGCGTGTATATACATAAAAACGCTATTCGTGAGTTTGTACCCACTGCCACATAATAACTCGTCGACATCTACAATGCCTCTCTCCATGTTCCTCCCCCTCATGGCACCTCTTGAATACCAGACTAGGCCCGTCAAATCGATAAATTGGGCAAATCATTATATGAGCTCGGATGGAAGTCGTTCTGCCTGTTAATTGATCTGACGCCTTGTGATCCTGCCAGTCCAATTCATCCATTTCAGGGATCAGTTCATCCTCATGGTGGAGGTGTACTAAACCTTCGGATATGGCTGTAGAAGGCGAATCGGCATAACTACGCGACCCCGTCACTTTATAACGGGTGAATCCCGTAGGCTTATCATCCTTTTAGTCAAGAGCCAGCCAGTGGTGTTTGAAATAGGTCGATCATGCGTTGCTCATGCAACGTGGCTCAGCTGATTCAGGTCCTGGTACCACGGTGATATGGGTTATACCGCGAAGTGCCACGACGAGCATGTCTGCCAGACCCTTGATATTTACTCCGATGAGCCCTGTTTGAGGTTTCTCTTTCGGTGTTCCGACGGGGCGAAGCTTCCGTGTAAGATTTCCTGGAGTCTGTTTCGTTGTACTGAACATTTCGATCCCAATCGTGAAGAGACATATAAGGACTCCTCAGCCACGCTCTTAACTCATGTAGAAACAACCTGGTGTTTTCTCTTCCCAGGAACTCTTGTAACATATCCTCTGCTTGTCCGCTGCTGCCTTGAATATCAACCGTCTTCAATATAGCAATGATGTACTCTAATAGAAACTCTGCATTGCTGGCTCGTCGATCATTTCTGTCTCTGCTTGCCGATGTGCCATCAGGACGCAAAAACTCAAACACCTGGAGTTCCCGACGGATCCATTTCCTTGCTCGAGTCATGAGCTCCGCATCTCTATTGAATAGTTGAGGTGTGAGATCCCGAAATCGTGACACTCTGTTCGATCCCACATGTAACGAGTAGAGCTGATTCTGATATACATGCCGGCGCTTGAGAATGGCTTCATCTTCTGTTGGAGGATCATGAGCTAGTCGAGGACGCTGAGCGCGATAGGGTCTTCGTGTGCGGTAATCGAAAGTATGCCTCAAGTTGTTTGACAGCAGGGTGGCAACTGGCTTCGAAGGCGGTAGAGTATATGTCTTGTGTTCCTTCCCATCTGCCAAATCGTACTCAACACATGTGATATCAGATTTGCATAATGGGCATTTCTTCTGCTGCTCAAGCCAGCTTAGTAGGCAGAGGAGATCGAAACTCCCATGACTGCATGGTCGTGCAATCGCCTGCTCCGATATGCGCTCAAGGCATATCACACAACAGTCTCCCTCTGTATCACTTTCGTCGACTTCCTTGAGTCGTAAAGACACCTCCTCTAGGGTAGTTTGAAGGATTTTAGATTTTGTATCTAAAACATCGTGGTCCATGGGGACTTATCTTGGTTGATCGCATGGAGTAGAAGCGGGAATGCCCGCATTCACTCCGCATATATATTGATAATAAATTAACGCCACACTGATTGTACCAGGCAGGCGGTGAGAATCTACTGTGGCAGAATTTAATAACGCGTCGAACTAAGCTGGAATGAACACGCAAATAGACATGGTTTCTTGCCTGAGCTTCAAATAGTATTATACTTTCCTCTTTCCTTATGAATTGATCAATATTACAGTATATTATTCAAATATCTATATTTGTTCTTGTAAAATAATTTTAAACTCCTTAGCTGATCGAATCTCTCTAGCGCGTCAAACACGCGATTCTCGATCCGACAGTCTTGCACCACACCTCATGTAGTGCGAACTTTGCAACCTGAAGAGACAGCAATGAACGCCGATGAAAAGGAAAATCTAACAAAGAGGTCGACAGAACTGCGGCAGGAGCTAAAGTTATGGGAGAAGGAATTTGCTTCCGCAAACAACGGTCGGAAGGCCTCGCGCGATGACATTAAAGCACATCCTAATATTAGTATGCATACGGGACCGCCTCGTTTGAGAGCAAAGATGTTAACTATATTCAGGCTTGAAATACAAGGAATATAATAAGCTCAGAGATATTCTCAGTGGCAAGGAGCTCCCCAAGCCTGCTGTCGTCGAACGCCAGACCCCAAGGAAGAGGAAGCATGATGGAGGAAACACGCCAAGTTTCAAGCGCCAGCAGATGATCCAGACTCCATCCAAGAATATCAGGGGACAGCCTGAATTAAACCAATTCCAGTCACCCTCAGTGATTCGAAACTTGTTCACTCCCTCCAGGAAAACGAGTATTGGGCCAACACCACAAAAAGATGGCCAAGTCCTTGGAATATTTGACTTGATTCAAGAGGAAGAATGGACATCTCCATCATTGACAAAGCATACGGCTGGAACAAGTGTACAAGCTAGTCTGCAAGCAACTCCTCAAAAATCCCGTAGCATTGCTAGACCAAATGCTACCCCTAAGCATACAAGCACACCGTCCTCTAGGAGCAGGCAATATATGATGGATAATTTCGCCACGCCCATGAAGGACCGTGGAGATGGGGAACGACAGCAGACTACTCCCTCTTCCGTATCAAAGCTCCATTTTGCAACGCCTTCATTCTTACGACGAGATAGTCAGCGAATTCGCCTTCCAGTGGTGGAGGAGGATGATGAAGCAACGCCGCTCTCGCCTGAAATGGTCCGAATGCCAAAGCGGCCTCTGGTCCGAGGACTAAGTAGCATGCTTGCAGGTCTNNACGGCGAATGGAAGAAGAAGCGGCGGATGACGATCTTGAAGCTCTCCGTGACATTGAGAATGAAGCTTCTCAGCCCACCAAAATGCAGGTGCCAAAACCGCCTCCAGAGGAAGAGAATACCAACCACCGGTTACCACTGGGTGGTTTCGACGACGAAGCTATGTACGATACTGATCCGGAAGAGAATGCAGGAGTGGGACCCGATGGCCAGCCACTTAAAGTATGGAAGAAGAAGGGTCAAAAACGGACGACGAGACGGTATAATCTCAAGCCGAACCCGAAGCCTCAAAAGCAGGTGGATCAAGAACACCGATATACGTCTGAGAATGACAATGACAAAGAGAAGCTTGACCAGGAGCTGGGAGAGAATGAAGAAACAGTCCCTGAAACACAAGTTGACGCCTCTTTCTCCGTCCCTGATGCAAACTATGCTTCTGATAGTCAATCAGAGTACACTGCATCTGAAGGAGGCACAAGGTATAGGCGCCCTGACCAGAGCAAGAGGAAGGATAGGCAGGCAAATAGAGACGGGAAGATCAAGACCGCAGCGAGGAAGGTTAACGCCCTGGCGCACCAGAATTTCAAGAGGTTGAAGTTACGGAATTCCGGAGCTAAAGGCGGACCAGGTCACGGAAGTCGATTCAGGAGGAAGAAGTAATATCTCCGTGAGTCAGAGTGTTACTGATGTACTTGACAATTATGACTGCATACCATAGAAACGAATGTTACGATTTCACGGCAGGTATTTTCTGTGGATGAGATCTGGGGAATAAGAGACGGGGTTGATACCGTCAAATCAAATAATATCTATCTTCCTCGGGTGAATTCATATAAACATACAGTCGAAGAAGCTTCCACCCGCCTGGTCCCACAAATTTCCTGTCCTCCAATATCCACATTATTCTTTCACAACATAAACATAAACCATTTCTTTGTTTTCATCCTCGATCATTTCGAAAGACCCAAGTAACACCGGGAAAATAAACAGATCAACTCCCGCCCAAATGCAGTATAGTTATATACAGCAGAAACAATCTAACCGAATATTCGACGATCCTGTTGGTAAACCATGTCGGCCCTGGTTCAGGAAGATATCATGCGCGCTGAAAGTATCAAATTTTCGTCCAATCTTTCTCTAACTGAAGGTCTCCGCCAGTACTCGGATACTCAATATCATGACCAGTAATCCAATCGTCACGATGATAAAAAGCACGAATCCGAACCAACCGAGCACCATTGCTGTAGTTCCAACACCGCTTCTGACGCTGCCGTTTCCGAAATCTTGTGCGATAATGGACGCCGCAACCGATGCAGTGTGTTGCCACAAGACGGACACAAGGACGAAAATTGAGGCAATAAATATCAGAGTCAGGGCGACCTGGGACACGGGACGTGACGGGAAAGGTTTGACTTCTCTCTCGCTACCTTCAGAGTCCTCTTCTTCATGCCAGCCTGGGAAGGTTGCTAGGAGCAACAGGCAGATGAATGCGAAGACTATACCGACGATACTACACAGATGCTGTTAGTACACTAGCGAACACTGATATTTCGGGGAGACTCCTTACATCAAATATGGAAACACGATTGCGTCCTTAAATTGACTTGCCAGCCAAAGTAAGTTTAGGGGATCTTGATCGACGCTCACTTCGTTAGCTAGGGCAGTAGCATTGTTACTGCAGAGCCACGATCCTCCATCCGGATTGATGCAAATTCCAAAATATCCTACTCTCGCGGCGAAATTTGCTCCCCCGACAATGTTGGTAATTGCTGTATGGACATTAAAGTCGGTCTGGACTGTGGAGGCCACTGGGGTATATTGTTGGTAGTAGAGCGATATGAGGAAGATGCCCGGCATTAGGGGAGATGAAGAGGAGCATCCTGCTAATAATAATGCTGGGAGATTGTGTTAGTAATGTCCATACAAAGTTTCAAGGCGATACATACAGAGTAATATGATGGCTATTGCGATTAGAATCATCAACACATGGTGATATCCAAGGAATGGGACCAGCCCTGTCAATAGCCTGTTAGCGATTTGGTTCATTCATGAGGGATCGAAATCAGGTAAACGTACGTAGCCACGTTATTTGAAAACGTGCCGCCATGGCTCTTTCTTCTCTTAACTCAAGCTTATCGAGCTTTTCGTGCTACTCCCCGTCCCTCCGTCGGTCGGAGTGACAGTGGGAGTGGCAGCCGTCAAGTGGCCGCAGACTGCGAAAGTCCCTCGAGGTTTGTCAGGCCGACGGGTAACTCGAATGGTCGACAATGTTGGCGATGCGCGGGAGTCGAGCGATCGAATAACGTTTCTCGATTGCAGATATGATAGGTAAAGGATACAGACTGATGCTGCCAAAAGTTTAGAGAATGGTTAGATAGTCTCTCACAAACAAAAAGGGAGGAGTGGGTGAGAGTCTCGTAGCAGCTTGAGAGTTTCTTAGTCAAGAAGATACAAAGTGAGTGAGCTCACGAAAAGTTCCCTCGCAACTAGTATTGAAGACCGTAGGCGAAACGCAATAATTGAAGAGGTTGGTAAAATTCTAGGTGATCTGGCATAGGACTGGAGCTTTCCCAGCCCTTTGGATTTCTGCATCGAGCATCCCCAACCTCCCGGATTCTCTATTGACTTCGCAACCGAGCTAGGGAGTCGGCACGGCAACCGCCACCTAGGCCCAGCCCGCGACGTCAGCCAATGATGCTTTGGGCCTAGCGCCACAACTTCTAGCCATCCAAAAAGCTTAAAAGTGCCGGATCTACTATTTGCCGTGGCGCTGTCTCCACGACTGCTCCAAATGGACCCTTCAAACATATCGCTCTGACGTGGTGCTTGCGTCGCTCAGCAACACGACTTCGTATCCTGTCGTACCATGCTCATACCTATGAGTACAATGTGTGATCAGGCAGATATCATCGACTTCCCTGGCAATAAGAGATAATAGCAGCATTAAGAACAATCCATGGAGTAATTGAAAAACAAGGCGTTGTCAACATACGCCCCACTGGACACTCTTGGGCTTCTCTAGGCATGTATGGCGGCTGTTTTGAGCGCTTCTCGATCAGATGGCGGGCACGCTGCAGGAGTAGACACATTGTAGGAGCACAGAAAATAGAACTTGTTAGATGCCATTTTGGGATATTTTCAACTACAGTAGGATCTTCCCGGTATCTTTCCCTAACGACACTCATTGTGCCTCCCGCAAGCTCGCCTGCAAATCAATCACGCTTACTGTCACCTTGTTCGTAGTGCTTGGTGGGAGCGAGCCGGCACCCATGATCAACAAATGGTCTGGATTAGATAGGACCCTCAAGTGGCGGGAGTAAGAAACGCCTTCTGGCGTTGGGAACTGCTTCCAGGCATCCACTGCCCCCAGCTCTTGATTGATGAAAACCTGGCTCAAGGTTCCGCAGCTGACCAAGATGGTCCCGTGTGGTCCTCCGAGAGGCGCCCATGTAATGTATGGGGAGGACTGGGGATGGGTGTCACCGGCAACAACTGGATAACCAACGGAGTTGTTAAACTTGAGCGGGTTCTCGTTGATCCGGTAGTAAACTGGGAATGAATAAGTGTCGAAGCCAGGGCCACCGCCATATTCGTAAGTCATCATGTACTGTCCATTGGGAAGTTGCGTGACCGTCGTCATGCCTGGCCGATCCGTGTACGTTGGGTAGGCGACATCGTCCACTGGAGCTTCCCAATGGACAAGATCTCTTGAGGTCTGATGAACGAGCTTTTGGCCGTGGTTAGGATCTCGTTGGTCAGAATAATAGATCACCATCTGATCTTCATACAGCATCAAGAATGGCTCCCAGATGGCTGGAATGCCATTATCGGGGATTGCTTCACCACCACTGGCAACCCTAGAGACGAAATGCCAGGTATAGCCTTTGTCCTTGCTGGCATAAACATCGATTTGGGTGTAGTTCAAGTCCGTGGGAATGGAATTACCTGCAAGAAGGACTGTTCCTGCAGCATACCCGGCAAATGGCTGTTTCAGTTCATAGAGAAAGGGCTGGTATCGCAGGCCCCAGTTGTTGACTTGGTCTGTGACTTTGGAAATCTCCTTCCATGTCTCACCACCGTCTGTGCTTTTGAAAATCGGAAAGTAGACCAGTGGTGGCTCAGGACTATAGTTCTCCCACGTGGCTAGGAGAACGCCGTCCTCAAGCTCTACCGTGCGGGCATACAAAGTACCCGGATCTGTGTAGTTGGAGGGAGGAACAAAGATAGTGACATTCGTGAATGTACTGAACGGGTGGGAATGAGACCCGGTTGCAGCCGAAAAGACCGACCCAGCGAACAAGAAACTGGCCGCAAGGAATTGAAGACGCATTTTTCTCCAAGGATCCTTTGTAATAATTCTGGGAAATGGGAAGTTACTCAAACCCTACCTTGACATGATCGGCAGCATGGGATAACATATATATACCTCCTCCCAAGCTCTAGGGAGTTTACATCCGTGCCAGCAAGTAGGCATGCTCCTTTGGATTACGGAGAAATGGTCTGGGTCTTCTCCGCATAAGTTCTGGATGAAGCCTGGACGATCCATAAGATTCCCCGCATTCTGCTGAGTGCATTGGAAACGGGGAAGGGAATTGTACTTTGGTGCGTTTAGTTTGCCGGGCCTGCTTAGATGCGCTCCAATCAACGTGGAGTCTGGAATTGACACCATCCAAGAAACCAAGTTGTCGACGGATCTGACCGTAGTTGGGATTTAATTCCTCCTCGAATAAGAGCTCGACGAATCCAAAGGATAATATGTATCACTTGCGGTTTATTCTCGGGTATCTGGACGTATAGAGTCTCTGTTCCTGTGGATCAATGGGCATGTCGGTCGGCTCAACACGGGGGTTGTTCCTAGTAAAAGACAGATAACTCCACTATGACTAAAATAATTAGCTAGATTACTGTGTAGTACTCTTCTATTCAGTGTTTAGGGAAAACGAATTGCACGGCAGCTCTGAGTCAACTGATAATGGGAGAGGTGGCATTGCTGTTCGGGGCCTGTCGTCAATCGCGGTCGTAGTTGGACCGAGCTCCCTTCCATCTTTCCGCTCCTCCAATCACCACCATCATTAAGATCCATCTCGAAGACACTCCCACTTCCATAACAATCACCCTCTAGATAACACCATGGCGTCCATGACCGCATTTCGAAGAATCGCATTCGCCGTGCCTCGGCCGGGCCTAAGCCGGTCTTTCCAAAGCTCTGCTCGAGCATTCATCAAAGTTGGCGACAAGTTACCAGTGAACCTAAACGTTCTCACTGAGAACTCGCCTGGCAACAAAGTTGACCTCAGCGAGACCATTGGAAGTGGCAAGGCTTTGATCGTTGGGGTCCCGGCAGCGTTCAGTGAGTTGATGCATCATTAGTCTCGATGAATTTTATCTTTTGTTTGGGACGCCGTGACATTCGCAAAGCCTCTCAAATTGCGTGTTTATAGACCAATACTAAACACGACGTAGGTCCGGCTTGTTCAAACTCCCATATTCCTGGCTATATCAACCACCAGAAGTTGAAAGATGCTGGTGATGTCTTTGTTGTTTCCGTCAATGACCCTTTTGTGTATGTACCGCGCATCAACACACTTCTGCTCAGAATTCTTAACATCACCATAGAATGAAAGCTTGGGCCGATACCTTAGATCCAACTCGCACTTCGGGAGTAAGACCACCATGTTCTCTTCCATACATATTTCCCTTGGAATCACATGTATATACTGAACTCAAACGTTTGTACTAATTTCGCACTAGATCCGCTTCCTCGGTGACCCAACTGCCCAGTTCACTGAGGCACTAGAGTTGAGCTTTGATGGCTCGGCCATCTTTGGGGGCCCAAGAAGCAAGCGATATGCACTTGAAATTGAGGATGGCAAGGTGAAGGCTATACATGTCGAGCCCGATAATACCGGTCTTGCTGGTGAGCGACTCTCTTGTACGTCATTTCGAAGTTTATGCTGATGTGGAACTAGTCTCTACTGCCGAGAAAGTATTGGGCTGAAGGTAGAAGGACCGGTTCTTGAATTCTCAGCCGATCCTAGTGGTGGAATAACTGATATGGCAATATGGCAGACATGCTTTGTATTATTATATACGCTACTACTGAGCCATGTGACCATTTTGAGTAGTATCCTTCAGAGTGAACATGAATATACTCTTAGTATCTGAAAATCTCTTCCCTCTCCTCAGGAAGGCACTGAATATTGTATCAGAACAATACAATTATAAGCTTGCATGTAAATGGTAGAAGCTTAGGTCGACTGTACAGATGCTGTTCTCGGACATCTCCAGGTTCCCGACGCAGGGCCAATGACGAACATCACGTTTGTTCGGCAAATGTTCGGTCGTTCCCGATAATCATGCCGTATCACTTGATGCGAGCTGACTTACATTACTCCCTGATTCTTAACCCTTCTCGCATTTGCCTCTTTGGTCCTCACCACCAACTCTCACGACTCGTTATTTGTTTTCACATTACGATACCTCTTCTGCTTATAGCGTTCGCTTTCTGTACCACACTCTTTTTCTCCCTCCTGAGTCATACATAACTTGGTGACAAATACGGCAGCCTCGAGTGCCTGGACCTCGTCCGCCCACGACGAGTTCGAGCACCACTTCACTCTCGACATCATTTCTTCTCTATTGAGGAAGAGGAAGGCGGCTGAGGCGGTAGAACCGGTCGAAAACAAGACCAAACGCTCAGGGAAGGAAATCGCCTCAGCAGCTGCGAAAGAAACCGATCCCCCCACCCCACTCACATCCACCTCAACCCCAGATATGGATTCAGACGATGATGATTTTATGTCTGGCATGTCCAGCGTAGATGATAACTTAATAGATGAGAGTGATAATGATGAAGGATCCGCAGATGGTTTGTCTCCCTCACCTTGTCCGCTCGCCTTGCCACCCTGTCCGCAGTTTACTAACCTTTCATATGTAGACTTTGGCTTCGAAGAACCGGAACCAGATCTAGGATTTTCGCAAAAGGATGCAGTGCGGGAGAAAAAGAAGTCGCACGACATAAATTTCAAAGTGTTCCACCCGGAAGATATTCAAAGACAACAGGATGAAATGATTGACGAAGTTAATATGATACTTGACATGCGGAAAGAGGATGCAGCAATCTTATTACGACACTTTAGATGGAATAAAGAACGCTTGATAGAGGATTATATGGATCGGCCGAAAAAGGTGTTGGAAANGTGCAGGTTTGGGACCAAGCTCAACTGGACCACCGAAACTCGAGGTTATTCCCGGATTCATGTGCGATATTTGTTGTGAAGATGACGAAGGCCTTATGACGTTTGCTATGAAATGTGGACACAGATACTGCGTTAATTGTTATCAACAATATTTAACGCAGAAGATTAAGGAGGAAGGGGAGGCAGCCCGCATACAATGTCCCCAGGATGGGTGCAGAAGAATAATGGACGCTAAATCCTTGGACCTCCTCGTTCCTGCAGATGTTCGAGCACGCTATCGCGAACTCCTTACTCGAACATATGTTGAAGATAAAGAGTTCTTGAAGTGGTGTCCTGCGCCGGACTGTCCGAATGTGGTTGAATGTAGCATCAAGAAGAAGGATCTGGACCGGATAGTCCCAACGGTGGCTTGCGACTGCAAATATCGCTTTTGCTTCGGTTGCATTCTGGCAGACCATCAGCCAGCTCCATGCGAGCTAGTCAAGAAGTGGTTGAAAAAGTGCGCAGACGACTCAGAGACAGCTAACTGGATTTCTGCGAACACGAAGGAATGCCCGAAGTGCAATTCCACTATCGAAAAGAATGGAGGCTGCAATCATATGACCTGTCGAAAGTGCAAGCATGAGTTCTGTTGGATGTGTATGGGTCTTTGGTCGGAACATGGAACCAGCTGGTACAACTGCAACAGATACGAGGAAAAGAGCGGCTCTGAGGCTCGCGACGCTCAAGCAAGATCCCGTGTGTCCTTGGAGCGTTACCTTCACTACTACAACCGTTACGCCAACCACGAACAGTCTGCTAAACTTGACAAGGATATCTACAACAAGACCGAGAAGAAGATGATTCAGTTGCAGTCCGCTTCCGGTATGTCTTGGATCGAGGTGCAGTACCTTAATTCTGCTTCCCAGGCTCTCCAGACTTGTCGCCAGACCCTGAAATGGACATACGCTTTTGCATTCTATCTGGCACGCAATAACTTGACAGTCATGTTCGAAGACAACCAAAAGGACCTTGAACTTGCGGTGGAAGCGCTATCTGAGATGTTTGAGAAGCCTGTTGCTGAACTCTCTGATCCTAAACTAAAGGTGGAAATCATGGACAAGACATCATACTGTAACAAGCGACGAATAATTCTGCTTGCAGATACGGCAGATAATCTTGCGGATGGTGAGTGAGAAACAGTCTCCTGCCTTCATTCCAGACCATTCTGTATTATTATTTACTAACAATGGCTCTTGAATCAGGATCCTGGGAGTTCAACGCTGATATCTCAGTGCACTCCACCCGCGACGGTGGCCGCCTCATACTAGGACCATCTAACTAGAAACCGTATTGCTCTCATGGAGAATCTTGAAATTCACTTGGGTGGATTTGGATCTGTGTCCATATCCTCATGACTAGATGAACCCAGTTTGCATCATTTGGCGTTGGAACTGCTGGCGCGCTCTCCTGTCCATCTCTTCCGTTTTCGTGGACTCACTTGAACACTGGATATATAGTGTGTGTGGCTGCTTGAACGGACGGAGCATTGTTTATTTATTCTTTCATGGCGTACGAAGGATGGCGACACAGCGCTTATAGGATGGGTCTCCTGCGACTTTTCATCAAGGGAATGGGAACTGGTCGTACATGATAGGGCTAGTATCAACGGCAAGCCCCTTTGTATAGGTACATGTTGCGTATGATATACAAGGTGTCGATGCTAGATTTGCTTTATGGATTCAAATTGAATTAGTATTCTTATCAGAGACTCTTTGCCATGATATGCTTCACTCATTTTCCCTTATGTCGCTTCTAGCCGCATGCCCAACAGCGAGCACATAGCTAACGCCGTAATCGCAGCATCCAACGTTAAAAGGATCCACTTCGGCTCTTTATCTACCTACTCCCATTTTCGCCTTTTCTCTAGTGTGCTCGTCTGGTTTGTAGATTCCCCCCCTTTTTTTATAGTGCTGAAGATATCTAAAGACCGTTCCATAAAACCTCCAAGCTGCAAGTGATTACGTGTTAATTTGGGGAAATACACTCCCAGAATATTACTGTGAGAGATGATAAAATCTCTCTTATCACCGGGGCAACAACCAAGCGTGTAGAGAAATATTATTATGACATATACCTAGAGTTGTGATCCAACTCGAGAAACAAACCTAGAGTCCCACGTAAGAATGCAATATGGCTCCTTCCAAGTCCCTTCCTGTCCTGACGCCGTACTCTCTAGACCATGCGAATGAACATGAAGAAAGGATATCTTCCCCGATATCCATTACGACCAAAACATGATTAATCCGAGTAATGCAACCGGTATTGTACGCAAGGAAAGTTATCCAACGTACAAAAATCTTCCAAGATCCAAATCCCCTTTGGACCTATCTAGACTGCAGCCTCCGGGAGATAAAGCTTCATCCTCACCTTCACTGTCAGGAATAATTAGGTCTTCACTTCCGGCCGATCCTGCTAAAGATTGATTCTCAGCCTCGTCAACGGGGGGTAAAGGGATCATAGCCGGATCAAGCGGTGGGGTCTTTGTCTTTTCGACCACGTCTTGGAAGGGAATACAGCCTTTTCCAAGTAATGAAGACCTGGGCTTTCGCAAATTGGATGCTACTGACGTGGATGGTGCCATAGGTGGGAACTTTGCTCGATTTACGGACGCAGCCCCAAGTCGTTGAAGTGGAGACATGGCTGCTTTCGAGACGATGGAGTTTGGAGTCATATGCGTTTTAACTGGCAGTGGTATTCTGGATGGTTTCGATGAAATGCTGGATGGGGTAACCAAGCCATTACGGTTGAATTTGAACTTCGTAACTAAGGCATCCATTGGACTTTCCGCGATATCTTCTGTAAAACTAGTCGCCATAGTTGGCGTATCAGGAGATGCAGCTGGTGTGATAGCTTCTTCTGTTAGACTGGCACTCGAGGTGGATGGAGTGAGACCGGGAATTGAGTTTTGCGATGGAGTTGTGGTATCCCTGGCAACAGGGGAGGCGTCCAACTGATCCACGGGATGTGTGTCGTTCGCTTTAGGTTCCTCCCTGAAGATGGTGGCACTCTTGCTCGAAATTTTGCTTGCTTCGATGAGACTTCCAGTGTCTGGAAGACTCATCAAGGCCTCCTCAATAGAATCATCTGAGAAGATTTGTATGTCGTCTTTCTTGTAACTCTTACGTCTGTTGGTCCTATTCACTGTCGGGCTTGGCTCGACCATTTTTGAAGCGAAGAAAGGGCTTTGGCAAAGTTCGACCTTGGGCCCAGGAAGACCCTCGAGGTCATCCGGATCAGCACATAACCTAGCTCTTTTCTGGGGACGTGGTTCCGAAATTGTCGCTGAAGCTACTCTAACAGGACGAGGAGCAGGTTGCACTCTGGGAGTTTCTGAGCGCGAGAGTTGATCATCAACCGCCGAGAGAGATTGGCGAAGATATGGTCGAGGCGCTGAATGTGCAGTCCAAGGTCCACGATTTCTTTGGAGAGCTTGTTCTTGAGATGGAGACAAAGTGAAAGCATTTGGATCGAGTTCAGCCAGAGGTATACGTTTGCTTTGAAAGAATGTATCAATCGGTCTGCCTTTCTTGACATCGAGAGATCCAGATGATCTTTGCATATTTGGGAGTGAGGAACGCCGCGGTGCTGGCGTTACCACTGTATTCGTTGATTTCTTAATAATGATGGGCTCCTTAGTCATGGGGTTGAGATCACCTCTTGCAACTCCTCGAGCAATTTCCGGTTCGATAAAAGCCCCAATAAATGGCATTTTCTCTTCATCTATCGGTTGTTCAGGCTCGGTGTGTAGGACTAAGCCGTCCACCTTCGGACAGAACACTCGTTGGTGAAGAAACGTGAGCTCAGCTTGGTAGAACGCCTCTAGATAACCTTTGGGAACGTGCCACTTGCCGTCAAATTGTAACATTCGTAAAATCTTCTCGATGGTCTTATGCTTTCTGACCATCCGATATGCGGTCTTCAAACCCATGTTATTTATGCTGGCAAGATAGTCACATCCACTAAGGATTGCCATCCGACGGAATTCCTTGTCAGACCAGCCAGTTAGACAAACATCTTTGCAAGCACAGAAGTCTGCCTTGTTAATCTCTATGCAGTTGCCGTATTGATCCAATTTTGTCAAAAGACACTTGGCCCCAAAAACCAAAAGGTCAGAATCCTCAGAAAGGATCCCATCTATAACTCCAATTCTTTCCAGGTATACCATTTGAGGATCTGCTTCGTATGGTGCCACAATATACTGCACACCTGCCGTCTTCAATTCCTCAATCAGCATACGGGCCATTTCTGGCGTCACATCAACGGCCTTTTGAAGTTCCTGGTATGCGGTGGATGTCTTGCCGGCTTTCAAAAGTTCCAATCCAGCTTTTCGACTCTCTTCTCGTCGTTTGGCACGTTCTTTCTCAGTCGCTGCTTTGCTAGGTAGGTAGTCCCCATCAAAGACAAGAAATGGAGTAACCCCAAAATGCTTCAACATGCGAACTCGATGCATTGCAAAGTCGACATACCTTTCCTAGAATCAGTACAATCTATACGAGAGAGGCATAGAGAGAGAGGGATTTTGCAGACTTTCTAGTTGGGTTACCCATTGCTAGTTCCATGGCACAAGACACCGTTCCACGGTGAAGCCATCCGTACGCATCCACCCCCAGCGTTTTCCCCTCGAACTTTCTGAGGTCACATGGTTTCTGAATTGATTTCAGCAATGGGAGCAATCCTACGTGGAATCAGCACATATTTTCTATTTTAAAGCTTGCCAACTAACCGCTAATGCCCATGGCCGATAACTAGAGTGCCTCTGGCACTCACGCACTGGAGTCAATAGCAAAACATGCATGTATATGTTAGACCACACAAAAAGGTAACAGGCCAAAAAGCTCGCGGCGGCAATTGCCAGAGTTGTTAAATTGACTCCAGCTCGATAGAATCGTGTCACAGCACCATGTGGACCATCGAAGGGCGGATATAGTTTGGCGGTTTACTATGTCGATGTCACTAGGACGCGCCTACCCAAGGACGCGTCGGTAAACGGGGCAACCAGCCCGAACCCAAAACCTTCACAAAGCCCGTTTAGGATTTTTGGCGCGCGGACCATGCCGAGTCCAGGCCCTGCGCTACGTCAAGCGGGGGAAGAGATAAGTCTCGCGATAAAAAAAAATATACAGGTCCCAAGTGGTAACTATTACGGACGTCAACTCCAACCCCATCACAAGAGAATTGATTTCAGCATATTCAACATGAAGACCAGCGTCGACAAGGTACGCAAGAAGATCTCAAAGAAGAAGGGAAATGTGACAGCGTTGCATGAGAATTCACGGGACTCGCAGCGCTTAAGAAGAGCGGCGATGCGAGATGAGAAACTTGCAAAGGTTGCGTCAGCCAGGAGGAAAACAGATCAGCCATTGAGTAATTACACCTATCTGTAGCGTGTTGTTGAAGCTATCCGATCACTTCTAGCTAACTTGGTGTACGCAGTTGAGAGAGCGGCTTATTTCCAGGAAGCTATTCGAAAGAATAACAGCCAACCACTTGGACTTGATGCGATTCAGGCCCTGATTGAAACGTACATTTCCCTATTGCCGCAACCCCCCCATGCCCTAATTACAGCCCCGGATGCAGAGTTATTAACAGTGTTTGTAGTTTTGTGCATCAGCATGACGAGGAATTCGATACCCTGAAGAAAGCACGACGAGCCGGGAGACCAGCCAGCACGAAGGAAGACCTGCTGCGAATGAAAATTGCCACTCTGGAGAAGGAATATGAAGGTGGTTTCTGTAAGCCAACATTCTCGTAGCTATTTTATCTTCCCTGCTAACTGGGTACACTTACAGATTTACCTGAGCTTACGGATGAAGACAATGTTATTTTGCTGGATAGGTGGGAAGGCACATGGGCATATTTATCTTCGGTGAAATGGGTCCGGATATCCAAGCAAGGAAACGTTCACCCATCCAGCTTTCCTCCCAAAGGTCAAGCGTAGGACGACGGATAGTGGTTTGGAGCCTCCATTTTCAAATTTGGCGTACGGGTTTTTTTGGGATCAAGCATAGTTCAGTTCGCGGGAAAGATCATGAAGTCTGTATCAGGGCAGCCGCATAAAACCAAGCTAACCATCTTTTGGCATAAGATGAGTAACGATATAGAGGGCATAAAAGAGCGTAGAGTACAAGAGTCTTTACAGCAGTTAAGACAACGAGAGATAGAATTTTATACGAGATATCTTGTTTCATATCTAATATCTCTTAAATGGATGTTACCATTGATCGAGGCCCGTCCAGCAGATCAAATCAACCCAGAAATGCCATATTGGAGCCTTTCATGGCTCAGAGTACCTCAATAGCCATCATAACGAGCAATTGAAGCGAAACTGGGAAGCCCATTCCAACCAATCATGAACGCCGCCATTACCGGATATCGTACAGAACAGCATGCACACTAAGCTGCCAATATACATGTCAAATCATATACTTGAGACATAATTAGGAGTACTGTAGCTCCCCACCACCATGGTTCCCTCGCCCTCCGTGATTCCTTGGGCCTCTTGTCTGCTGCTGTTGCTGTTGGAAGGCTTGGTAATTATCAAATTGCTGTTGTACCAGCTGCTGCGGGGTTAAACTCTGCTTCTGCAACGGCGGAAAATCCTCATAGGACACGCCAACATCGTATGGCATGCTGATATTTTGGTTCGATCTGTCGGCCACGTCGTCAAGAGAGCGGTAATTATGACCCCCGCCACGCCCACGCCCCCTACCGCCGCCTCTATTGCTATTTCGACCGTCTCGGTGATTGCGTTGACCACCGTTGCCGCGGTTGTTTCCTCTACCACCTCGGCCGGGGTGATTCTGTTGGAAACCTCCTCTCCCATTCTGCTGCTGGCTCCCACCGTTTGAGCCACCCGACTGCATATGGGCGTAGAAACCGTCTTCCTGAGCATGCTTGCGCTTGTGAGACTTATTTGGAAAGAGGCTCTCATACTCATTCTCGTGAAGGTCTTCTTCCTCTATGCGCAGTTGCACCTTCTCACCAACGGTTGTCTCGAAAATAAATGCCTTTTCTGGCGGAACTGGTTGCCAATTTTGGATTTTGCCGGCATCGATGGGTTTAGCTCCTTTCCGGAGGGCGAGAACAACCATTGGGACAGGATTCTCAGTGTAGTATTTCTTAGTCTCTGGAACCGGCCTAACGCATGCTGCCCAGATCTTGTTCTCGAACACAGCCGTACCCGTAACTTCCCAAGTAGTCTTGCTTCCCATTCCTCCGACTTTATCTAAGATACTTCGCGGACACGGGCGTGGGGTAATGAGAACACTATTCCCGAGAAACTTCATCTCCGTTTCAGGCATGTTCTTCGGAATCTGAGCCAAGGTCAGGAGTTTCTGGGTATCATCATTGCCAATGAGATAGCCGGTGTAGAATACTGTCTTTTTGATTTGAAAGCGTAGGCCTCGCCCGTCCTTGTTGACTTGGGAATTATGATCGTTAATCAGACGCTGAACTTCCGCCACCTCCACAATGGGATCCAGCACAGTAGCAGAATCGGCAACTTGCACAACCTCCGCTGTAATAGGTCCACGAGTGGGTGTACCTCCAAGACCGTTTTGCTTTCTGTTATATTCAGTGAAAAATTCCCTGAAGCCTTTGACATGCTTTATTCTGTCTTCGTAAACTCGAATCTCCTCAGCTTCCCTGTAAGTCTCCATGACCCAGCCTAGAAATACTTGCTTAAAAAGCATAGTATTAGTAAATCGTTCGTTGTTTGGCCCAACTGCGGGTTTCAACGCAATCATGTCAAAGTTTAATCCTCTGCTTGCCACCATCTTCTTGATGAGGCTGCTGAAGCCGCTCTCTGATCTTCCCGTCAGCAGAACCGTCAAGGCATCTTTCTGCTGCATACTAAGCTCAATCAGCTGGACGATCTTCTCATTCCACCATCCCTTCCAACCTCGAGGCTCCTCCACCTCCACGCCTTCACCGGTTGCTGCCAGGATCCGGGAATCATGCCACCATCCGCCGTTCACAAAGGTCTCCTGACCTTGTAAAAGACCTATTGTTGGACCGTTCCATAGCTTGGGATTCGGCAAGGGACTGTTAAACACTGCAAAATACATTTAGTTGGTCTGGCGAGAAGTTACGCGGTGACCGCAGAACTTACAAGTATTGTCGAAATCGTAGATGTGGATAGCCTTTATCTGACTCGCGGCTGATTTAGTGCTTTCATTAGCCTGGAAACAAACATTTGATGAAGCAGATGGTTTCCAACCTGGAAGCTTTTTGTTGGCCACTGACCATCGATTCAGGGCCGTCACCGTATACTTCGCAGTCGAATATGTTGAACTGTCTGCAAAGCCATTGGCGGCCCCGGCCATCTTGCAACTCCAAGCTGCGCCGTGATTGCGCAGCGACCTCAATAGTCCATACACTTTTTCAGCTACTTCGCCAAATACCAGAGAATGTATCGCAATAATGTGTGGTTGGGGGTCCAAAGATGCCGAAGGAAGTGACGTTACTGCAACACAAAAATTATGGGGGTTTTCGTAGCCTCGAGGCTCTGTGCTTGGCTGCAACAACAAGCACTTGGGTAAGCGCGAGGCCATAGGCGCTCGGACTCAGCCTAGAACTACAGCCAAATAGGCACCTGATTTAGCGTCTGGACAGGACTCTTGTTCAGTCCCACGGCTGAGCCTCAAAAAGGCCTTCAAAACTTCAGAAATGGCTTCTGCCCCTGCAATTCGGTACGTTGCATCATCTACTAAATCGGCACTCGGTTCTATATATCTGCAGTGTCATGTCAAACCAGGTGCAAGCAAGCAGCGAGAAGGTATTGTTTCCGTCACAGATGAAGTGATCGAGATTTGCGTATCGGCTCGAGCACAAGAGGGCGAAGCAAACAAGGCCGTGAAGGCCGTCATCAGCGATGTACGAAGAGTCTTTACTCATACATGAAAAGTGAAGATTACTGATCTGGTCTATTGAAATAAAAAAAATAGACTCTGCAAGTTCCCAAGTCTGATGTAGAGATCATTCGAGGTTTGAAATCTCGGGAGAAAACGATAGCTGTCATGGGTATGATTGCAGAGGGTAAAGAGACGAGTGCCGTTGAGCGCATAAGGAACTTGCTGGAGACTGCCATGGAATAGGAGACTTGAGATCATTGCTCCTTGTGTTTGTAGACCTTCCTTTCTGAGCCAATGGTGTAGTGGTAGTAGTTTCTGGACGCTTAAGCGTTTCTGAGATTGGGGACGACTCTACACTTTAAGCCATGAGAGCTTTCTGAGGGGCAGAGGTTGCAATCAAAGAGTTATGCTGGGCCAAGGAGAAGAGCTTCTTGTAAGCTAATATCATGGCTCCTCCGCACTCTCCTTTGCTAAGTCGGTCTGGACTCCTGCTTGACCGTTATAACTCTGGGCCTTTCACGTGCAGATCGAGCGTCGTCTCCATGAGCCACGAACTCAACGGTGTCTACGCTAGATTAGAAGAGGGAAATAAGAAATCACATCACAATAATTCGCCACACATGTTGCGAGTCCATGAGACCTTCAATATCTCACGAAGACCTTAATTTAAGTACCAAACCGTCTGTCGCATCAACTCACTGAGGGCCTGCTGGCTCCGATGACCGAGCCGTATTAGCCGTGTTGGAGAGAGTATTGCTATGCCTGCGTGGCCTGGTAGACTTTCACGGCCGGGTTACATCACTGTACTGGGGCTTCTGGAGAGAGGATCTGCGCTGGGGAGGCGCACTGATGTTCATTTCAGGGGAATGTTTCAGCAATGCAAAAGTAGGGAGATGGCTGATCAGAATCAATCATGGATGAGCTCAAGGAGCGCTGACACCAACGACGACGAATACAGAATAATGTTTCCTGGCGCTTCTCGCTCGCCTGTATGGTGCTCCTTGCGTCAGTCTAATCCGAATTTTTATTATGCCAGACGCGACGAGTACGTAACGGAAACCGTAGCAAATCGCGTAGGCGATGTCAAAATGCACCAGCCAGGCCGTCTTTTCCGAAGGGTAGTGGGAAGGAAGGAGGATGGGACATTTTCTCCCAGACTGAACGCTTGTACACAGACCATTTTGGAAGTCAGCGCTATGGTTGTTGCAGAAAAGAAAGATGATTCTCTCCGCTTCATCTCGGCGACCAAATTATCCATAGCCGTCCCGTAAATAGCAGTGTCATCCTGTCGATCCCCTCGCTGCTGGAATATGAAGAGAGATGGGAGGAGGCGAAGCGAGCAAGCCATTCCCGCCGCCCCAGTGCCCACGGCTTCCCTTCTCGTGTCCCCGAAATCCGCAAATGTACCGTAGAGGACGATGTTGCAGTACAGTGGTCCTGATCGACAAGGAAGAGATCCACACGAGCCCTTCACTCTGGAGCTGTAGCCTGCGTGTACAGTACAGGGTGAGCGAGGCGACGCCCGTTGGGTGCCTCTGCCAGCGAGGAGGCCGGGCCCAGCAGCGATAGGCTGCGCTTGCTGCTAATCGACAATGTTGGGCGCCGTGAGAGGAAACGTCCCACCTGCAGTTGGGTCCCGGGTCATCATGTGAAGGGAAAAGGCACCGCCATCCAGTAGCTAGCTCCCGGAAACCACCATAATGCCTGGAGGACCGCCTCCTCTGCCAGTGGTCGAAGCGAGCAGCGGGAGTGCACGAGAGCAGTCAATTGGATGCAGGGCGGCACCAAGCGTCCGACCATGAATACATGCCCTGAAGGTCCTGGGCACATTCACGATGGGGGAACGTCGTGATGAGGCCGACCCATGGAACGCAGCCGAACCTGGCATGACTTGCAGGCGCGCGGAGAATGAGAACGCCACTGTCATCACCGCGGTGCCAGCAGGCCAGCTCTTCTCCCCCCCAAACGCCGCAACAGCAACCCTTTCTCACACGTGATCCCCTGAACGAAAGTTGGCCGTTGAGTTGACCGGCCAGACACGATTGGGCCGCGGGTGACGTCTGCTCCTCCACCATGCGTCGCGGGCATTTTTGCTTCTGTCGCGGGCTTGTGTAACTTCCTCGCCCGGTTGCATCAGGCCCAGAGACCGACAGTAGCGTTCTGTATAAGCATGTTGCAGCGCCTCGCTCATCCGCCGCCGCAGTGCTGGTGGATGTCCGCAGGATCACGACGCTGGGTACGCAGTATGGGCCTCAGACCCGTAACGGGATCTCGGCTGGATAGTCGGCGCTGTCATGTCGCATCGCTGATAATACAGGCGTGGAGTACGTACGGTACGGTACTGTACACACTCGTGACAGTTTAGGACCGGCAGACCGCGAGCGGTAGGGGCCTCAGCTCGGCACCATCGAGGGTCGCCCAGAGGCACGCGGTCATGGTGCTCTACTTGCGCGGTGCGTACCCTGAAGTAAGTTATCGGATGGCCTTGCGCGGAAGCTACGTGGAGGGTTGGACGAAACATTACGGGCAAGGTCCCCCATCATGAGGTACGGGTCCCGTACCGAGCTGTGCCCATTCGATGTCCTCCCAACACGCCCTGTGCCGATCTTGGCCTGGCGTGTGCGAGCCACTCTTGGCTTCCTCGGAGCCTGGGAGCCTGCCAGAGAGGGATCCACACGCCCCCAAAAGTGGCTGCGCGCAAGAGCAGGCATCGCTCGCCCCCCCCCCAGTCCCCGGCACCCAAGTACGACAGTGGGCAGCAAAATACCTGGAAAACAAGTTAGCAGGGCGTGCAGGGCCAGCAAACCCCCAGCACCAGCTCCTCCAGCCCGCCTTTTGCCTCTCTGGCAGACCCAACCTTGGCCTCGTCTTTCAGGGTTTTCCGTCGACACCAAATCATCCGCGCGCCAGAAGGGATCTTCCTAGACCTCCTTCTCTCCATTCCTTCTTTACTCGTCGCTCCGCGCTATGTTAATGATCCCTTGAGGAGAAGTGTGGTTGACGTTGGCTATCGCAACTGGGAAAGTTGGAGTACATCGCTAAACTCATCGTGATCGTGTCTGGATTTCTCTGTCTCCCAACGACATTCTGGACGCCGCCGCGGTATCCCATCGATTCTGTGCTCGTTTCCTCGGCGGGCCCCTACGCGCGCACCTCGGCCGGCTACATCCTGGGTTCCAACTACTCGTGATTCCTGGACATTGAGACTGCGCTCCGGCATTCACGATGGAGAAGGGTGGCAGCAGTGGTAGTGGCGATGCGGGCGCCTCCGCGAACAACTCCAGCGACTTTGTGAGTCTTCAGCACGCCTGCTGCTCTGATCAGATGGCTAACCGGTAGTACAGGTTCGCAAATTGTACAAGTATGCTCGTGGTGGAACTCATTCGACTTGCAGATGGATGGCTAACCTATGGATAATGCAGAATGCTGGAGGACCCGTCGTACGAACACATCGTGAGGTGGGGAGAAGGCGGAGAGAGCTTCGTGGTTTTAGAAGTATGGGAAGAAAATTATGAACCCCCCCCAGTCGCCAGTTCAGATATTGATTCGATTGGCAGAACGAGAAATTCACCAAGTTGATCCTCCCGAAGCATTTCAAGCACAGCAATTTTGCAAGTTTCGTTCGTCAGCTCAACAAGTACGACTTCCACAAGGTCCGCCAGAGCAATGAAGATCCCACGCCATCGCCCTACGGGCCCAACGTCAGTACCGAAGCCCCCTCCTATAATGACTGACCTTTTGACTCTGGTTCTTCTAGGCGTGGGAATTTAAGCATCCCGAGTTTCAAGCAAACAAAAAGCATTCCCTCGATAATATCAAGCGAAAAGCTCCAGCATCTAGGAAACCGGCCATGAATTCGGAAGACGCTTTCCCTGCGCATCAGATCGATTTAGTGAACGGCCAACTCGTAGCTACGCAGCAACAGCTACAGCAGTTATCAGAGAGATACCAAGAGCTTGCAAATGGTCACATGGTTTTGCTGCAGCAAGTGGTTGCGCTGCAGAAGTTTGTGAAGAATCATGACGCTGTCATGCACCGGGTAATGGGATTCCTGCACGGCGTCGACGCGCAGAGAAGAAACAGCCGGTCCACGGCTGGATTCATCAATGGTGCCTCCGGCATGAGTGCAGCCATGCAAGGTGACGGACCACAAGATGATCACCCAGCCTCTCCACTGCAACAAGCCGAACAGCTTCTACAGGAGTTCTCGGCCGAGAACCTTCAGATCCGGGAACTGGAGCAGATGTCGCAGGCCTATAACATGCGAAGTAGCTCATACACGCCCCCAAGTGATCACAACGTTTCCCAGATGGCCCAGGGATCGGAGAATACGGGAGCTAGCGTTCCATATGTGTTAACGAATGACCTTGACAACATGGTGTATCCGGTCGGGCAGACAAACGGGATTGATCCGGTGAAGAGTGAACATATCCACAATATTCCTTACGGCCTTCCGCCCAACGGAATGATGCCCGTCGAAAACATGCAAGAGATGGTGTCCGAGAGCACGTCGAATAATCGGAAAAAGAACTTGGTCGAAGCTGTCTGGGGACCCACGAAACCGCGCATTCTGCTGGTGGAGGACGACAAGGTTTGCGCTCGCATAGGATCAAAATTCTTGCAATCGTTTGAATGTGGTGTTGATATTGCTGTAAGCTTTACTTCTACAGCTTGCTCGGAAAACTCTAGCTGACATATTGTTCCCCAGCGTGATGGTCTTGAATCCGTGAATAAGATGAATGCCGAAGGAAATAACTTTGATCTTATTCTGATGGATATCATTATGCCTCACTTAGATGGTGTCTCAGCAACTTCCTTGATCAGGGAAGTACGACCGGATATCCCAATTATTGCAATGACGTCCAATATTAGAGCAGACGAGATTGATTTGTATTTCCGTTACGGTAAGGTCACCTCAGAAATTCACCACAGGATTTTGATCACTAACGATGCCCAGGCATGAACGACGTGTTACCAAAGCCATTTACCAAGGAGGGAATGCTGCGTGCACTTGAGAGGCATTTACCACAATTCAAAAAGCAGAATTCCTTTTCGCAAAATGCACAGATGACACATCCTGGAAATTTTGGATCCGCGCAACAGCCGCTCAACATGAACCTGGCTCAACTCGCGACTTCGCAAACGATCAAAGACCCCAATTCCCCAGGGAAATCACCAGCAACAGCATCCTCGTGGCAGTCTCCGGTGCAGCTCTCTAATCCTTCGCCCAGCGTAAATCCGCCTGGGAATTTCATGGCCATGAACGCAGGACCATATGCCATGACGCCCACTCATCCTCAGGCTACGTTCCAAACACAGCAAACGCCCACCCCACAGGCCATGATGGGACAGCCACGTTCACAGACACAGCGGCGCCCCCTCGAAAACATGACCGGTGGCAGCACTTCAGATGACCGACACGACAAGCGACAAAAGATTTTTGCGCCAGGGCAAGTTCAAGGAGCTCAGGCCACTTTCCAACAGTAGCATGCTGGGTCATGTCGTACGCTAATCTAAATTAAAACATGTATGTAAGGCTTTAAATATCAAGGGGCAAAGGGCTTTTTTTTTCCTTTTCAGGCGGTCGAATACGAATACCTAAGCAAAAATTACCGGGCAGGACTGGGTTTCCAAGGTTGCATGGCGCACAGAAGGCAGGTTGTATCTGAGTTTATGTTAACAGGCATTTTGCTCCGGTGGTATACCAAAATTTTTTAGATACGGAGCTCCTGGGCGAGGATAAAGGTGACGCTATCTTATCCGTATTGAATAGTTTGCCCTCCTTCAAGGTGTTGGTGAAAATTGTTATCGAGTTAAGGCTCATCTGCGCTGCGGCCGGGCAGAGAAGAGAATTGACACTCGTTGCGTCCAAAATCAAAAGCGTTCGCGTATCAGTGCAAGACACACATGACTTGAGTGAATCACTCATCCAAGCCCAGTGCCCGGGTAAAAAGAAAGCTAAACAGTCGCGATAAAAGTATAATAGAATCAGCAGGAGAACAATAAGGTCAGAGCACCGAAGTATTGTAATAAGTGATCTGGTTATCTTCTCCGTACACGGCCGGAGGGAGGAGGCGCTTTGGTATTTCTACTCTCTTGAGGCTGTTCGGGACCATCGCGAACCCTTCAACTTGCGCCTGGCACATTCAGCGACGTTGCGATAAGCTCGTGGCCAGACCAGAGTCCAAAAAGCTCCTTAGCCGGTCCCAGCAGGCCAGCCCTGGCATTTCCGATCCCATCGCATGCGCCAGTGATACAAGCCCCTGGGTGAGGGCTTGGGTCTGGATCGTGGTCCATTTTGAGGCGACGCACTGAACTGTTTGTCTGCGCGAGTCCAGACCGCGATCGAAAAATGCTGAATGCGGTGATGGCTGAGTCGGGGGGCGTTTGCACCGCCAGAGCCCTGGAAGCGAAGGGAGCGAAAGGGTGGTGTCCGTGCCAGGCAACCTATGTTTTTGTGCACACCCGGTTTATTCATTTTTATGCTTTCTCCGGCCCTGTTATGACATAAAGGTCTAAACCCGCCCTTGGCTTTTATCAGCCGGATCCGGGTTATCGTTATTCCTCATCGAGGTGAAAGAGTCACAATTGTCTGAGGGGCAGGCTTTGCTGCAAGTTCGATTATCCTTTGAGGTTAGAAGCGCAGCACGCTCAATTGCATTCGGATAATTGGAGCCTGCGAAAGTCCGGGCGCTGTGAAGGAGTCAAAGCTAATAATTTTTTTGACTCTCCTTTTTCCTCGTAAACTGCGCCTAGCTTCCAGAATCTGGAATCCGTTCACCCACTTCCAAGAAATCACACCCTACCAGAGCAGATCCTCAGCAACTTGACGCATTAGAGCATGTCGCAAAAGGCTAAAGCTGGGGGAGGCCCAGCTGCAGGCGGAAAGGGGGCACCGAAAGGGAAAAAGGCTACACCGGCTGGGAAAAAAGCTGAGGATGAGAGAGAGGAATCTTTCCAGGCTGTGGTATGAAGTTATCCATAGCGGCCGTCTGCAATAATGAATGGGATAAGCTACTTACATTCTCCATAGATACTGGCAGATTCTTTCGAGACGAGATTCAACCCATTTACCCTGGAGAAGCCTCGAGTAAGCCTCTACCCGTATCAAAGCTCAATCGATCTGGAGAGGGAGCCGCGCCGATGCGAGAAGACACTTCCTGAATTCTGAGCTAACACTGTATATATAGTGTCTCTTACCCCTTGCAAACACGCCACTTATCGAGTACACGCTTGAATTCCTTGCCATGTCAGGCGTGAAGGATGTCTATATGTACTGCGGGGCTTTCACGAATGAAATCGAACAGTATATACACGCATCAAAGTGGTACCCTCAAACTTCTCCTACCTCTCCATTTACTTCCTTCGAGATCATTAGAACGACTTCCAGGTCTGTGGGTGACGCAATGCGGGATCTGGACGCACGAGATATTATCACGGGTGATTTCCTGCTTGTCCATGGGGACTTGGTGTCGAACTTGTCTATTGCGCCAGCCCTTGCTGTGCACAGAGCTAGGAGGACTGCGGATAAAAATGCTATCATGACTATGTTGTTACGATCTGGCGGATTGGGATCACATCGCACGAAGTCTCAAGGCGTTACGCCAGTCTTCGTCATTGATCCAACCAAGAACCGATGTTTGCATTACGAAGAGATGCATCCTTTGCAGGCCAACAAATACCTCAATATTGACCCCGATTTACTTTCCGAACACAAGGAAATGGAGATACGGACTGATCTGATCGATTGTGGAATTGACATCTGCACACCCGATGTATTGGCGTTGTGGTCGGAATCATTTGATTACGAGATACCTCGGCGTCACTTCTTGCATGGCGTGCTTAAAGACTACGAACTTAACGGCAAGACAATACACACCGATATCGTTACGGAGCATTACGCTGCTCGTGTGGCTAACTTGCAGACGTACGACGCTGTAAGCAAGGATATTCTAGGCAGATGGACATATCCATTCGTTCCCGACAGCAACCTGGTTATTGGGCAGACCTACAGATTTGAGAAGGGAGGTATCTGTAAAGAAGATGGTGTCACGTTGGCTAGGACTTGCAGAGTAGGAAAGAGAACCGTGCTCGGAGGCGGGACTACAGTAGGCGACGGCAGTGTGATTTCCAACAGCATCATTGGCCGAAGATGTCTCATAGGAAAGAACGTCAACATCCATAATGCGTATATCTGGGACGATGTCGTAGTTTCGGACGGGGTTACTATTAACAGTGCCATGATCGCTAACGAAGTATCTCTCGGGAAAAACTCGAAGATCCTTCCGGGCACACTTCTTTCAGTTGGAGTTAAGGTAGCAGAAGGCAAAGAGGTGAAGGAAGGAGCTCGTCTCACGAGGGTAAAACGAAAGGATGATAAGAGCGGCGATCTCGTCCCTCTACCTACTGACGAAGCACTCGTCGGTGCGGGCGGTGAAGGGAATGAATTCACAGATCCAGAGGAGTTTGAGGAAGCCGAAGCCGCGTTCCAATCTACTCTTATATATTCGACCGCTCACTTAAATATCTCAAGCGAGTCTATATCCACAATCACCTCAGATTTGAGTGATGGAACTCAGTTGGAGACAAGGTCACGCCTGTCAAGTTTCACATCTGTATCTGATGACGAACGTGGTGGCTCTACTAATGAACAGTTCCATCACGATGCTGTTGCTGGACTGCTCGATACCTTGAAAGAAGACGGAGATTTTGATTCTGCTAAGCTGGAATTCATGGGCCTGCGACTCAGCAATGATGCCACGGACCATCAAATGCGCCGTGCTATAGCAGTTGCATTCACCAAACGCATAGCCCAACTAGTCGAGACCGACAAGTTGGAGGCCAGCAAGGCTGCAGCTCAAGCGTTTGGCTTAAGTGGCGCAATCAAGTTTGTGAAGGAAGTTGCAGTTGGAGTTGCTAAGAAAGAAGAAGACCAAGTCGACTTTATTAAATGTCTGCAGAAAGATCTGGCACACAGAAACAACGGCGCAATTATCCTGGCCGCAATCTGTCAAAGGTTGTACCAGGATGACGTGTTAGAAGAGGATGCTTATCTGTCTTGGTGGGAGCAGGCGGAAAGCCTTGGTGAGACCGAGGATGCTGAGCTGAAGAAGGTCAGGCAGAAGACCGCTGTATTTATTGACTGGTTGAAAGACGCCGAGTCAGAAAGTGATGATGAGGAGGAAGACAGCGATTAAGCGTGAGATGGAGCAGTCTCTCATTCTCGGATAGAGGTAATGATTCTCACCCAAGGGGGGTAAAAACAGATCGTATCAGGAAAACTTATAGATATCATTCCTGCAAGCTCAGCGAGCTTTTCAAATCTACTGAATTAGAGGAGGGTTCTTGAAACACATTGTCACGTGGTGATAAGCGTACAATAGATCCGGCGCATGACGTTCTTATCGGAGCTTCAACTATCGGACGGAAGTCGCATCGGCGGTTGTGAATCATGTAGGTCACCTCATAGGGAATTTACCTTCACTATTTCGGCTTCTCAAAAAGGCCATGGCCGTAGAGACCTAAAGGCTTTCAGATGTCTAGAGTGCAGTGGGCCTGTTATTTGGGAATCACAAAATGGTACTCGATACCGCACCACACCAGCTAACAGAGTTTCCCCTCTTCCCAACGCTTCCCACGGAACTGCGCATTAAGATATGGGAATTCACGCTACCTGACACAGGTCGGATAGTCAAGATCGAACATCAAGTGAATCATTATGTCTCTAATACCCCGCCTCCAAGCCCCCTCCACGTCAACCATGAAGCTCGCACCGTAGCCTTAGGTCGTTACTCGCATCTCCACCTCGGAACCAACACCTACATCCCCATAGACTTCTCGACGGATATCCTCTACATCGGAAACCTAGCTCCCATCCTCCAAACTCACATGCACGATCTTCTCTATAACCTCTCTACTACACCCGCACGGCATAAGATCCGCGAACTGGCGATCGACCGCCGGGTCTGGAATGAGCTATCCGACAACGGACTTCTAGGTGTTCTGTGTGCGATGAGGAGCCTGAGATTGCTTTACATGGTCATCGAGTTTGGAAGGGTTTTTGGAGGGGAGCTCGGTTTCTTAACCATCCCGGAGTGGAGGCGGGATCTGAAGTGGTTGGCAGATCGGACTATGCTGGAGATGTTAAGAGAGCGCCAAAAGAAGCTGGGCGGTCCGGGCCGGTTTAACTTGGCTGGAGGGGTAGAGATGGATAAATGGAGACTGGATGTCAAATGTGTGATTTTGACTAGGGGAGGCGAGCACGCGTGACTCTCCCCAGGACTCGTTTGATACGGCCGGCATGAAAATGTCCCGGGGGCAAATGAGTATTATTCTATGGAAGCAATCACTCAGTTTCCCTGGCCGGTTTTTTTTCTTGAGTTTGGAAATATGACGGTACAAAAAGCTTATTAGAGAGTGCTCTCATTGTGATAGAATTGACAGTTTTGGCAACATTATTGACATTATACACAGCTCAATTGCTGTAGCAGCGCTCCCGGCCACTGATATGATACATGACTTTCTAAAAGAGTGGAAATTGTAAGACAACCGGAGAAGAATATGATCCCAACGACAAATCTCAGCGTGCCTAAGCCTCAACGAAAGTCTTCACGTTGGACAACCATCTCAGATATTCCTTCTGCTCCTTCATGTCGATGTAGTCTGGAACGAAGAGAGCCAAGGCAGTGTTGATACCTCTCTCATCCAAGTACTTCTCTAGCAAGACCTGGAGGTCCTCGTCGAGGTTGCCGAATGGTGGACCGACATAGAGATCCTCTCGCTCGCGGACCTTCTCGGCAGTCTTAGCATAGGCGTGTGCGGCATCAGTGTAATAGTACACGTTATCAACGACAATCATGCCATCTTGAGCAACGGACTCAACTGAAAGCGCACCCTTTCCAGCCTTCTCAATGACGATATTAAGACGAGCTGGGAAGGATTCAGGAACTTCCTCCTCGCCTTCCGTTTCGACGGAGTCTTCTGGGGCTTGCTTGAAGTTCTTGCTTGATCCCTGGTTGATATTGGTGGAGTCGTAGTCCTCATCCTCCATTGCACGATCAGCGTAGTCGGCTTCAGGATCTATGTTATTGAGGTCGGCGATCGAAAAGGTCACCTTGATGCTGAAAATTCATTAGAATGTATGTCATCCAAGAAATGCAGGAGGATCTTACGTCTCATCGCCAAATTTTCTCGTGAGCACAACATCCTCTTGTCCAGGGATATCCTCAATTTCGAAGGGGCCGTTCTCTAGGAAGTCCTTGACGCTAATGGGAACCTCATCCCCCTCCTTCAACTCATTTTCGATTTCAATCTCCGATTGTAACTTTGCAATCAATTCCCCATCACTCTCACCAGCCGTTGCTTTCCGCGACATTGAAGTCGAAAATGGCGCGGCATATTGTGTTCGGGATAATTTCCAAGTGGATTGTAACAATGTGGTGGAACGAGCTGCTGGTCTGATTGCTGAGCTCGACAATCTGGAGACCGTTCGGGGCGCAGAGCGGACGAAGTTACGGATAGAGAACATCGTGAGAAGCTTTTGAAACGAAATTATGGTGATGGAGGTGACAAGGAAATTAATTAATTAATTAGTGATTCCAGGTGAAGTTGAGAACATACGAAAGCGCCCAGGAACTTTTTTCAAACGATCCGAGTCCCCAGCGAGCTCCTGTGGAGAAGGACTAGTGCAAGCGAACGTGGTCCCGATTGGACTTGTGGCTCGACAGAATTTAGCCCCTTTCCACGCTCTATGTGACAGCAGCAGCAATCAAGGTCGGACACAATTGAAAGACCTTTTAAGCCTAAGATCTGTAGAAGAGTTTATCCTTTCAATCCCTGTGGACTCAGTTTCAGGAATTCCATTGGCTTGTTCTGAGCATGCTAGAAAAGGGAAGCGATCTCATCTGGACTGGGACTCGCACGTATAAATAAAGGCACTATTAGAACCTAGAACCTTGAACCTATGAAATCAAAAGGCCATTCAATCCGGTATTATTACTTATTATTGTTATTGTTGTTATAATCATGCTACTATCATTCCTTCCAATGGCTATGATGTCTTCGTCCAGTACCATTTAGCCTTCTCCCGTTCATCGGCACAGAATAAGCAGCCTTCTTGGGCTCTTCAGCAGTCATAGCTTGCCACATTTCCATAATCCTCGCTCGGCGGGCCGGTAACATGCTGTATTGAAGACTATAGAGATTTTTTCTGTGAAGAGGGGGCACAAATTTGCCAGTTGCAAGGCACATTAAAACACGCGGGGAGACATAATGTTTGCGGATGCGGTGGCCTAGCTGAAAATAGTTGTGGAACATGGCGCGAAAGGTCAAAGGAACCGACTACAATACAGTTAGTCAGCCACATTGATCGGAGAAAGTAAACCTACTTTTAAATATATGCATGAAGTTGGTGGGCCAGGTAATTCGTGAGATGAAGTAATGTCCATCTCTTGGGTATCACTAAGTTCGAAACTTATTCCACCTAATATGGATTAGTATGACGAGCGAACCGTCAATAGGATTCTGACATACCAGGTAGCCGTTTAGAGTCTTTAAATCGTAGCATCAGAGCAAATAGGGGGAAATGATTTAAAAAGGCTAGTAATGTATCAAGCATTGCTTTAATACATATAATCGCCATACGAGAGGTTGCGAAGGTGAGGTAAAACACAATTACCGTAGGTAATAGGAAAAAGAGTAACGTGAAAAGAATCGTTCCGACCAAGAGCTGGTCCAAGTCATAATCGCAAGAATCTATTCGCTTCCTCAAGACATTGTGTTTCTTCCCGCGGAAAAGCTGAAACAAGGAGAGAAGTATTGTATACTGCCAATTGAATATCCTTGCTGAGGCCACGTAAAAGGAATAAATGTGGAGGGTGAGAATGGAGACCATGTCAGAGAAGAGAGCAATAGGCATACTCGCTCCTGCAAAGCTTGAGAACCCGATAAACCATATGACATGAGGTAGAACAGGGCGTAGAGCTTCGATGAGATCTGTGTAGATGAGTTATATGTACAATAGGTAGATTGGGCGGGCGAACTTACTAGCCCAGTGGTCAATAACCCATAAAAAGAGGTCACCAAGGAATGCAGCTAACTCGTTATTCAACTTCAGGCCGGCTGGGTAGTCCTTCAACCAAGATATGGTTCTCTGTAGCAGAGCAATTGAATAGAGGCTGAGGATTTCACTAATTGTCTCAGCCACCCATGACGCGTTGTCGATAATGTAAGAACCGAGAGCAATACCAATGATCACATCATTAGCAACGAGCCAAAGGCTATTGTAGAATCTGATATAATCCGGATGGCTGGTTGTAACACTTTCCCAATCATCCTTTCGCTTTCGAAGCGTGATATATTGCATAGGCCAGTAACAGAACTGCTGCAATCGTATTTCTACCTGTTGTGCGGTGGCTGATATATCTTTTAGAGCTGCGTGTTCTGGCTTGGCTCTCCATTCAAGCACCATAAGGAGCACCTCTGCCACCACTCTGTGACAAAGAAGCCCTATGATAAAACATCTTCGAATTATAGGATAAATGTACACTGTTATTAGTTGCCACAAGGCTGTGACGATGAAATCCCACATAGTGGTAGCAGACTCCACGACTCTTTCAGATACACTGAGACTTCGTCGCGATCTGGTCCCAACTAGCGATATATTCTTCTGAAGTAACGCCTGAAGCTCAAATGAGCAGTTGATTTGATTAACTATGCGTGGAAGAGCAAGTTCTTTTTGGGTCCGCTGATGTTTGATGATGGTATGCAGTTTAACCTTCTGAACTAGCTCCTGGGTCCGCTTTCTATTCCTTTGCTCTTCGAGTTCTTCTTCAGCATCCACGGTGCCAGGGATAGGAAGAGGCTTGTCTGCTTTGTCACCAAGTGCAAGAGAAATTGGATCCAGAGAAATATACTGCATCCTGTGTGGCTGAGGTCGATCGAACATGATGATCTGAATCGTAGAAGCTTTGACACAGAGTATTTCGGGTACTTTCTGCCCTGGCTTCACGACAGCCCGTACTTGGAGCGGATCAACGTCAGCGTTTGGACTATTTGTCAATCCCAGAACTTGCATCGAACTTTGCCCACAGAGCTCGTATATCCTGGCTATGGGATGGCTGGCATTTCGAAACAAGGTCCCGGCCTTCAGAGCAAGCTCAACACGCCGTGCCTAATCGCTCATTAGCAGCGAACCTCAAAATACCTCTGTCACAGAGCTCACATCAACCTCCTCCAAGACACCGACAACAAACAAATCAAGCCCCGAATTCCTCCATCCAACTATCACCCCTGGTCGTTCGGTTTTTGGAATATCCAGGGGCCAAAATATTCTCATAAGCCCATCTTGATGTGGCATGACAAAGCTACACTATCAGAACGATCCTCGACGTCTGAGCTGCTCTCGCGCCGATATTCCTGCCCCGGGGGCTCGTGGATGCTACGCAAGATCAACAGGAATTCGATGGATCATGGAAATATCATATTCGTACATACCAGATCGGTCTCCCTTGATGCTAGCCTCTCCACGGGTATTATGAATAAGAAAAAGAAGATAGATAAAATTGCAAACCCTTTTGCGGTGCGCGTCTGTGGAAAGTTACAATCAGTAAGAGGTCATCCATGTAAACACAGTAAACCAGGGCAATATGACTTACCACAACCCCGTGGTCCCAAGCAAAGATAGCAAGTTCATAGAGTCGAGTAACAAGATCCCACCTTGCAGTGATGTAGCCTGCTACAAAGATCGCGAGTGTGAGAATGGAAAAGGGGTGCATGAATTCCTTCTATTGCTGCTGCATCACGGTTTCACGGGGTCTCTAGATATGAGGTTAGTTTGCGACTTAGGAACAGATAATCGAACGGAGAGAATCAAACAGTAGTAGTCACTAGGGAATGTTTAAAGTCTAAGACCAAATAGAACTGCTTGATTTCAGAGCAAATTCTCCCACATCATTATACATTGAGCGCATGAATTGCAGGGTCATCACAGGACGAGAGCAACGAGCTTGTGTATTAGGGGAGGGCTAGAATTCGCGCTCGATTTGCGGGATGCCTCGACTATCGGCACTTGGTTGCAGGGATAAGAAATTAAGGTTTACCATCACGTGTAAGGCATCTGCTACCAGTAGAGTTCGTTCTAGGTGTCACACATGTAGTTATGATGCGCTTCATGGAATTCAAATTCCTAAATAAACTTAAGAGACGAAAGATTCGGCTCGCTAATTAATGAGGATACCTCCACTAAACTTTGTCGCTCCAAATCCAAACTTCAAGACCACAATAAGAGAGTCTTGAGGGCTAATAATACATGATTATCGTAAGAAGAGTAGAGTAACCTGAGAAAACATTTACATTATCCGCCTCTTGTTCACACCTGAACGCCGTGCCAGATGCCAGATCTATACGTCAAACCGCTCTTCTGGGAAATATGTTAGTCATGTTCCCCGATCTGTACGAGGCCGAGCATGGACATACAACTGCGCCTCATATGAACCGCATCACTCTCTTTATGATCTTCTCTTGCTTCTTCGAGCATCTTGTCAATACCACGTTCCTTGAGAGCCGACTGGAGCGACTCATTAGCTCGAGATCAATCAATCATTAAAAGACAATAACTTACAGTTAAGCACTTCTTGTACTCATTAAACAAGGAGGCACACTCATCCGTAGTGCCCTTTCCTCGGAGGTATTCTTTGGAGTGAATTAGTATAATTTGCAATCCTAAACAGACATTCGTCCACCAAATCCAAATTACGCACTCTCGCTGTACCACTTCAAGAAGCAAGAGTCATAGCGCCTTAACAATACTGGTCAGTAGAATTCTATTTCGAAAGTCTAAAGACACCTACTCCTTGACCTCATTGCACTCGGGTGCTAGAGATGCCGACATTTTGAGCTCTTTGGTTAGCGTCAAGTTGCGGGTCGGATTCCACGAGCAGATGTGAAGGTAGACTAACTGAGCTCGCTTATCATATCGCCGATATCCCTACCTGATCTTGGATATTTTTTTGGTTCTCACGCAGCTGCACGAGAGGACGTAATGGATCCGACGCAGAACTTCGAGTCTTTGCAAAGCCAGGTTCAGGCAGCGCTGGTTGCAACGACAAGGACAGCAGGCGCGATTGCATCAGAAGATCTAGCTTTTCAGAGATCGCTCAATCCCGCGCTTGGAGATACCCTAGACGAAGAAAGTGCACGCCTGCTTGAACTGTCCAACCGTCTTCTAAAGTCTGCGACTTCCTTAGCCGACGTTAAATTCCGACCACTTCAAGATGCTGAGGATATAGATAACAATTGGAGCAACATTATTGATGTAATCGACTTGCTGCTTGAGAAAACTGCGACTTCTGTCGACGAGTATACCGGTGCGATCAAACGCAGGGATCAGGTTCGACCTCTACCTAAAGTTCTGTAGTGACGACTTGGCTGATTCTTTTATAGTCGCCGGTATCTAAATCCAAAAACCAAAGTTTGGGGAATGGATTTCGGACACAGAACCTTCTCAAACCTCAGCTTAGCTTTAGAAACAAGCCCGATAACAATGACTCTTCCCCTTGGAAGCCTCTATTATCGACCAAACCACATGCCGTCGTTCCATTTAAGGAGAGTCTAGTCACGACTAAAAATGAATTGGAACAATTAGTGTATGTCCCAGAACCTACTTTGTCAGATCGCATCACCAGGCTTAAAAGTCAGACTGGGTCAGGGTGACTTAGGCCAATTTTCAGTCAAAGATGGCTGAAGTGAAACTGAATGTTAATTGCTAACCTCACGATTTACTTCAGGTATCGACATCCTTATGAAACAGAGATCTCGCAACTGAAATATCCAAATGCCGTATACCAAACCGCAGATCCAATCCACTATCTTCCCGTAGAAGGTACCTCAGCCACGTTTGTAGATACGCCAGAAGCAGTCCAAGAGATGCTGGAGGAGCTCAAGAATGCAAAAGAGATAGCTGTTGATCTCGAACATCACGATGCACGGTCATATGTCGGATTGGTATCGCTGATGCAAATAAGTACCCGGAACAAGGATTGGATTATAGATACCCTAAAACCCTGGAGACAAGATCTACAAGTTCTTAACGAGGTTTTTGCGGATCCAGATATAATCAAGGTTAGTTATAATGGTCAAAGTAATCGAGCGTCGTCTAACTTGCTAGGTTTTCCATGGTGCCTACATGGATATTGTGTGGCTCCAGCGAGACCTTGGGCTCTACGTTGTCGGATTATTTGACACATATCATGCGAGCAGAGTTCTAGGTTATCCAGGAGGAAGCCTTGCTTACCTGCTAAAACGTTTCGTCAATTTTGATGCTGATAAGAAGTACCAAACTGCAGACTGGCGTATACGGTAGGACCCTTATAAATTCCATTAAAACTTATAACCTTGCTAACACCCTCTTCAGCCCTTTGCCGGAGGAGATGTTTTTTTACGCAAGAGCAGATACACATTTTCTCCTCTATATCTATGATAATATGCGGAATGAGCTGATAGCCAAATCAAATAATACGACTCCGGATGAGAATCCCATTGAACTGGTACTTCAGAAGTCCAAAGAGACCTCCCTTCTTCGTTACGAGCGTCAGATATATGATCAGAACACTGGTAAAGGACCTGGCGGGTGGTACCAGCTTCTCTTAAAAAGCACCGCGTATTACAACAATGAGCAGTTTGCTGTTTTCAAAGCGGTACATCAATGGCGAGACGAAATAGCACGGAAGGACGACGACAGCACTAACTATGTGATGCCAAACCACATGTTGTTTACGCTTGCAAAGATTATGCCGGTCGATATGATCACCCTGCTAGGAATCATCAAGGGTGCATCTCACGGCGTGAAGTCTCGAGCAGATGAGCTCTTGGCATTGATACAATCAGCAAGAGAACGTGCTCCAAATGGTCCGAATATGATGGATATACTCCGTCCGAAAGCATCCGCTGCTACTATTACTCATCAAGGCTTAACCCAACAGGGCGATCGTGATAGCTCAGTCAATGTGGTCGCTGACGGCGAGCTTCGAAGCGATAATTCATCTTTCTGGGGTCAAGCTTTTGGAAGTAGCATATGGGATGCTCCACAGATGACGGGAAAGGTCGCAGATTTAAGGCTTGCTGTTCCATTGCCAGAATTATCAATTGACGCCTTCGCAATACCAGAACATGCTTTGCTAGATCGATTAACAGGAGTTGAGTCACCACCGTCATCAATTCGGGAGAATGACATGCCGAATACCGAAGCAAAGAAAGAGGATGAGGCATTTGTTATTAAACGAGGCATAAAGAGAAAGAGTGAGCCCATCGTGGCTCCAGAGATAACAGGTGGTGAGACCGCCACTGGGGAGTACGATATTTCTTTAAATGAGGAGGAGGAGCAGGCGCTCCAGGAAAGAGCTGCTGCAAAAGCACAACGAAAAGCAGAAAAGAAATTATTGAAAACTCAACGGAAATTAGCTAGAGAAGAAGCTGAAAGGAGCTCTAAAGAAGTATCAGATGAGGAACCATTTGATTATGCAAAGGCACAATCAGTGCTCCATGCCAAACCTAACGGTAACGAAGCTGAGAGAAGCGCGAAATGGAAGAAACCATTTGACCCTTACGCTAAGACTATGGATGCACCAAAAGGGATGCGTAAGGCACAGACGGAGAGGACTGGCAAAAGCCATACTTTCAGGAGTTGAGCGTCTCAGGAGAGTCGTCCAGTATACGTTTTGAACGAAGAGCATAGATGTGGCGCCAGACCTCTGATCGTTACCCGCTTCTTGTACGATCTTCTCCTACCTGGATATCAGTAGACTAGTAGCCATGGTCTCTCTACAGCCAAATGTATTGTGGCTCTTTTATCATGGTCAGCTATTTGCAGATATCACTTGGATATCCAGATTTGGTCAGTTTATCGAGTGGCTTCAAAGCTGCTCTTTAAGGGACGGACGCCATCCGGGTCTGTATCTTTATACAGATGCAATGCCTCCAGTGTACAGTAGAATATACTATAATAAGGCAAAACATGGACTATGCCTGCTCTCGAGCAGTGGCTGAGGTGGATCTTGAGACTATGATACCATGCTTTCTGTGGATGAAACCGTGTAGAAACGTGGTTATGTATAGAAGGCTTACGGAGCGAAGGGACATGGAGCAACTCCTTCGGAATAGATACAGTATAACTTGATGGTGCAACTTTCTATTGTAACGTTAGAATTCCTGATGCCCCTGATGCTATAATACATCTTTTTCGCCAGGTATCTTTCTGACAGCGCCTAATTCCCTCATAATCCATTCGTATACTGCCCACTGGGCAGCATTAACAATAAAAGCTCTGGCACTACATACCGTTAGTCCTCGGAAGAAAACCGCAATCCCTTCATCCCTGTATGCCGCCCTTGTAGTTTCCAGGGCGCCAAGCCTCGGTCGCTGTTCAGCGTTGACCGTAGCTCCGATACCTGTAGATATCCTGAGGAGTGGTGATATCTCAGGAGTCTCAAATCTATGTACTGGCTGTGTCTGAACTCTAGTTTTTATGACATCTAAAGGAAACACGCTGGCCCATGTCACAATACCTGCAATACCGCCACATAGAAGCACTTTTGCAGCTTCCTGCATTCCAGAATCTCTTCTGTCTGTTTCCATTTTAGACGACATCCACCTCGTTCCAATTTCATAAGCCCAGAAATAGAATCCATACCCGATGCTATCCCTTAGCGCAGTAACTACACCGCCTAGATACAGGCCTCTTATCCCTTCCGAACGCACGATCTCTCGAGCAATACCCAGGCTTGAGATTGGCGTGTTAGACATCTGAGCTCGGCATTTTATCAGTTCAGTCGGCGTACTAACGACCCAAGTTGCCAGGCCACCTACTGCACCGGCTATCCATGTCGTAGTAAGAGTTGGAGGTATTTCAGGTGGTGAGGATCGGTACAGAGAGCCGTTGGAAAGAAGGTTGACGCTGCGATTATAGGTCACAAAGAGAAGCGCATTGAGGGCTCCGTAACCCAGGATCGGCGCGGTGGCACCGCGGACAAGGGATGCAGCTGTGGTAAACTGAGAAGCATACGTTTGCCGTATGTTTTCTGTGCCTGATGGAATCGTAGGGGCTGCAGACAAGGGACTGGGGCCAGCTTGGAGTCGTACTTTGAGAAGATCCAAAGGATTGCCGATCAAGATGCCTGCGGCACCGCTAATATAGCCAGCCCAGAAGTCGGCAGACATAGTAAGAGACTAAAGATGGGAAAGATAATATGCTAATGGCCGTCTCAATATCATGGCGATTTATTTCTCTTAGCACTCAGTCCCGGAATGGTTTCTGCTAACACAGCGAGGTCAATTCATTTCTTACAATGCCACAGCTACAAGCAACAAACATGGCGTTTGCATACCCTCGACATAAGTAATATCTGATTCAAATTATTTGTCAAATTTCCATTTGGTAGGTGGTATGAAGACTATTGACTTTGTTCTTCTTGTTCTGCCTCGGAAGATGTGGTAGTTAAAAGGCCTAATCTTCATCAGCCCCGCGCTCCGATAAGGCGCTAAACGCTTATCGCGCGCTATCGGATAGCGGGGTGCGGCATCGGGGGCTGGAACTGCGAACCAGATGCTGCTCTTGCTAATTTCGATGTGCACCTTTAAGAATGCTTTCGGATAATAGATAATCAGAAAATATACTCATCGTCCCTGCATCATTGGTTACTTGCCGACCACCAAAGTAGATACGCTATTTGCAATTTCCCTTGGCATACTTCTCGTACCAATTGGGCTTGTGCTACTCTATGAAGCGCGGATATAACGTCTCCTTCAAGCAAGTCTCGGACCAAAAGAGCAGACTAACATTCTCATGGCTGTTCGATTACAAATAGTAAGAGCTAAGACGTGCATATCATATTCAAATTTTGGGCATTTAGGAACTGCTAGGACTGTATAACCAATACACTCTGACAAAGTTTCACAGTAATGTTTCCTTGTCAGTCTAACATTGAGGAACACATGTGTCCTATCCTTCCGGGTAATGTTATTCGAAAACATTCACAGACCCCAAGGCAACCATGCAATGAGTTTCAAAATATCGGTCTAGTTGGATTTCACGAAGCAGTAACAAACATAGACTTGGATATCCATAAAGCTGTGCCATTCTGGTAATTATAAGATAACGTAACTCCGGTAACTAACAGGAAAAGAAAGAGTGGCGCCTGTACTGCATCGATACCAATCATACCAATAAATAAAGTCCAAATCCTCAACTCCACCTCGAAATTACCAGCTAAGTCCGTGATTTGCTTCGTGTAATCATATCAATAGTGAAAGCCTGCTTCAAACCCTAGTATACTCCATTACCGTCATCCTAAAACAACATTTCTCATATGAGTTCAAGCCAGCGCCATTTCTAACTCCCAAATCGAGTTGCTCTATCCATCTATATCAAGCCATAGGTTTGTAATTAATGGGGAAACATTTGCTCTGCTTCTTCGTCACTTAGTCGTATTTCGTGGACGGGGTCTCGCTTGCGCTCAAGAGAATCGAAGTCGCAATCAATATAGGAAGGGAGGAAGATCTCTGCGATAAGTGTTAAAAGAGTCATTATCGCTAGGTTCTGGCCGATAGGTATCACTACACATACCAGGATTCCAGTCAAATCCTTGAGACGACCTTACGCAAGTGATCTTGTTGGTTAGGGTCAGCCGTGTCCGATCACCTCATCCTAGCGCTTTCTGCCGACTTACCAACCGCGGGGTACCATCAGGATCTCCTATGTTTATGACAGTGTGTTCTTGCTTCAACAGCGAGGAACCTGGGAACCGGTTAGAAATATTTCCAGATTGCCTCGCATCGCGGGGTATGGGCCTAGAGAGTCGCATTCCCTGTAGCGAACGCCGAGCACACAGCCGCCACGCGGAAGGGGAACATACTTAGCAAGCTAGGTCGCCGGTCGTGACCAAATCGAGGATCTGGAGATGCAGGAGTTGACTGATTATCCTGTTGCGCGATTCTCGGAGAGCTGGAGTATGATGAAGAAGAAGAGCTGGAACTTTGTGCTGCAGCCTTGCTGGACTGGCCGTAGGATGATCTCTTTGGAATCGTTATGGAGGATGACATGACTGTATTCACTAAACCGAGCACTGACGTAAATGTATGAAAGAAGGAAAGAAGGAAAGGAATAAGAGACACTCTTCCACTGGCGAACTTTGTGAGACTGGTGGCTGGGATCTCAACATCAACAAAGGACAGGAGGAAGCCTGACACTTAATCTGAGTCAAGATGCCGACACCTCACCGAACGAAGCTCCCATATCGGGCAACGAGTCATAGCGTTCGGCAGGTTCCGTATCAAGCCCATATCAGGTGATACAGTAGTAGCTAATTTTATCACGTGATTCAGCCAGCACTGCATACGTAACTTCTGTGGTGTGTCGTTCTGCCTTAGTGCTGAGGCCAAGCTGGGAAGCTTCAACCTTCCATCAGTTTCAAGCGCGCCTCATTGACCAAAAGGCGCCAAACACTCCAACACCTCTGGTACCTTATTTCTCGTCTGCAGTCTTCATAGTAACATACTTCCTCTTCCATATTTACCGCGATAAGATAACAAGATGGCGGAGACTACAGTTGAGACCCCGACTACTCAGGTCTTACCGCATAGAAAGCAGATGCCATCCTCAATACCGAATATAGATACCCTGGAAGGGGCCGGAACCGATAACGATGATGAGTATACCACATTAAAGAAGCTCCAACGACATTTGGAGTAGGTTGCTGGAAAGCTCTTTTACTGCCTATCTGTAACTAACAATATATAGGTACATCAAGCTTCAAGAAGAGTATATCAAGGACGAGCAGAGGTCAGTCCGTCGAGCATCATTGTGGTAGAAAACTGTTACTGAGAGATTTCTAGGAGTTTGAAGAGAGAATTAGTGCGAGCGCAGGAGGAAATCAAGCGGATCCAGAGTGTACCTCTAGTGATTGGACAATTTATGGAAGCGATAGACCAGAAGTAAGTCATTGAAGCAGATTACTTTCTACCTTCCCTACTGACTGAACTTCTTCTAATCTACCAGTACTGGTATTGTCCAATCTTCAACTGGCTCAAACTATGTGGTCCGTATTCTATCGACGCTCGACCGCGAGAAACTGAAGCCCTCGTCCTCCGTGGCTCTCCATCGCCACTCCAATTCCCTTGNTCGATATCCTTCCGCCCGAAGCCGATTCTTCCATCGCAATGTTAGGTGCAGATGAGAAGCCCGATGTTACATATGCCGATGTCGGTGGCCTTGACATGCAGAAGCAGGAGATTCGAGAAGCAGTCGAACTGCCGTTAACGCACTTCGATCTATACAAGCAAATTGGTATCGACCCGCCTCGCGGTGTCTTGCTCTATGGGCCCCCAGGAACAGGCAAGACTATGTTGGTTAAAGCTGTTGCAAACTCCACAACGGCGAGCTTTATACGTGTCGTGGGTTCCGAATTCGTGCAGAAATACCTTGGTGAGGGTCCTCGTATGGTTCGTGACGTCTTCCGTATGGCGCGCGAGAACTCTCCCGCCATCATCTTTATAGATGAAATTGATGCCATCGCTACGAAGCGATTTGATGCTCAAACTGGTGCGGACCGAGAAGTCCAACGTATCCTTCTCGAGCTCCTCAACCAAATGGACGGTTTCGACCAGACATCCAACGTGAAAGTCATTATGGCCACCAATCGTGCTGATACTCTGGATCCGGCTCTCCTGCGACCTGGTCGTCTGGATCGGAAGATCGAATTCCCAAATCTTAGAGATCGCAGAGAAAGACGATTGATCTTCACAACTATTGCGTCTAAGATGAGTCTTTCCCCAGAAGTCGACCTGGATTCTCTTATCGTGAGGAATGATCCCCTATCTGGAGCTATTATTGCAGCAATCATGCAGGAAGCGGGTCTCAGAGCAGTGAGAAAGAACAGGTACAACATTATTCAAGCAGACCTGGAGGATGCGTATTCAAGCCAAGTGAAGGATACCGAGGGGTCCAAGAAGCTAGATTTCTACATTTAAATATATTCAACAGTAGGGTGAGGAGTTGTAATAATAGGTTACTTCTTATGCAAGGTTTTGGCTCATAACAAGGGAAACTGGAATCGTGGTCGCCGCAATTCGATGTTGGTAAAACTGCATTTGGCCAAAGACGAGGCGTTACTCGCTCGTGTACAAAATTATAAATCAGTCCATATATCTCATTATCAAAACACTGCTGTGGTCTCTCGTCATATATACATGGTATCTCTTTTTGATTCCGGGTCCCCCGGTAAGCCAAGAGGCTGACCACTGAACACGAGTCGGACCACCCAAATTTTCTGTAGAGATCCCATTCTCTTTTTCTGATCCAGCCCGCTGAACGCCTAAACGCTATGCAAACCCGTAGGCAAAAAGTGACAGATATAAAATTTCCCTTTGTCTATCCCGATCTCCCAAATTTCCGAAAGCCAATAAAAATTCCACATAAACATCAAGGCAAAAGACCCCAACGGGATCCATTCCAGTCGTAAGAGCTATTGGTTGAGCCCGTAGATTTTAAGCCCCAAGCAGAACTCCAAGTTCAATCAGCAACCTGACAAAGCGCGCATGCAGCTCAATGAAAAAGTCCGGTAATCCTACTAATTCGGCGAGTCCTCTTGCCTTGAGACTCATCCCCATAAATTTTGCATTCCTACCACTCAAAAAGGATGAAGTGGGCGTGCTGGTACCACTTCCTCCCGCGTTGCCATCCCGGGAGTATGATTGCAAAGCACTCCTCCCATCTCCACTCTCTCTAAGCGGCGAGCTCTGGCTTTCAGAGCGCTCTAGTTCTGCTTCCGCCAGTGATTGGATCCACGCGGCAAGATCCCGGAATGCAGTAGATAGAAAGGAGAAGGACTGCATTGCCAGCCGTTCATGATGCGTTGACAACGCCATGAGAGCGTATACTCGACGTCTGCCTCGTGCCATTGGATCCGGAATTCGGAAGATGTATGCTGTAGTGTACCCAGCTAGCGGATCACCAAAGAAGATTGGTCCACCAGAAGAAGTACTTATGGTAGCTGCATAGGGACCTGATGAGAATTGGAATGAAGGCGATGGCGCTGTAGTGGATGTCATTGATGGTGGGAGGGTCTCACAAGAGAGCGTTCGGAGACATGACTGACGAACCAGAGAGAAGGACGTTGGACCAAGGGGTTCATGAGTCGAGGTGTAATCCAGGTAATGTGTGTGTGAAAGAGAAGAATCAAAAGAGGTTGATGAATTACTTGAGGAAGTCCCGCTTCGCTTCAGCTCTGTGGAGGGGCGTCTTGGTTTGGAGAGCATGTTCTTGTCTGATTCGCCTGAATCCGAGGAATCATCGGCTTGCGACTTTGGCGGAGATGGGGCATCCCCTGCGAAACTCACCCGTTCGTATGCTTTGCGGGTTCGAAGAACGGGGCCGCCACTGTCCGCCTTCCTTGATTGTCCAGTTGGTGTTGTCGGTAGCTGTTCCTTCGTCTTTTTAGGCAGAGTCAGAGCACAATTTTCGCATGGTATGGCCCGCTTCCGGTCGTTCTCATCGTATGTTTTCCTAAAGCTGGAATCACGACGCTGTAAATTTGAGAGCTGGCCGCTTTGCAAGGCTCGGATCCTTGGACTTTCCGGAGGAGTCTCTAGAGGTGAGGTAGTAGGTCCGATTCTGAAGTTCTGGAGCTGCAGTTCCGCTCCTCGAAGCCCGCTCTCCTTATCTGAAGACTGGGAGTCTGCCGGTGACCAGGGGGGCGCGGTAGAAGCGGTCATACTATCGGATCGGGTCAAAGATCGTGTACTTGTACTATGTCTCCTCGTGCTAAGGTCATCGCTCTCGTCAGCATGAAAGCAAGATGTACAGCCCACGGGAAGGGCTTCGGTGACCATCAACGGGGTGGGACCATGTGTATCGCAGTAATGTGCGAGGCACAGCTGACAGATGAGTTTGTGGTTAGCATGATTGCCCGGATTAATATAGACGATGACGTAGAAGAGAATCGCAAAACCACCAAAGCCTTCCAGTAAACGGAATGGGATACTGTTAGAAGCAAAATGTAGAGCGCGGTGGACGTTGCGACTTGCAAACATCAAACCATGGGCACGTGGGCGGGGCAGGATGGGGGGTGATGGTGGGTGGATGTGACATTGGGTGGATGGAGTGAAACCTTTTTGACTTACAATGGAGGTCATGACTATAAAACCGAGGTCTCGCAGCCCGCCAGCAAGGACGACGACACTGCAACACCCAGGAAGGAGAGGTTGGAAGATGAAGTTCTCCTGCTGTCCGCCGTTGCGGGCGTAATGTGGCAGGAGATGGTCTAGAAGCGCAGAAACTTGTTCCAATGGTGGGGCCGGCCGTTTATACACTCACGGTTCGGGATCCCCAACTGCGAGATTTATTCGCGCTCTTGCGGGCACTACTGGAGCCAATAACCCGAGCAAGAGACAGGGATCAAGAACAAAAAGGTGCAACGGAGGAGAAAGAAGCGCAACAGAGCCGGGAAGGCCAAAGAAGGATAATGGGGGAAATCTGGAGTGCATCAGAATGAAAACTGAAGGGGAGTCACGTCCAAGGGGGACCGGCGGGCCATAAATCATTACCACGACAAAGAAAGTCGACGTTATTCGACATTGGCCGAGGTCTGGATACAGCGATTTACCGCAAAGCAGGTCCTGGAAACGACATGGTCAACATGGCACATCCCTTCCGCCTTTCACCGCTCTAATAGATTACTTAGCAGGATACAGGAGCGCAACAGCCCACCATCTGCCGCGCACCATGGCTTCTGCTGCCCTGGAATTTTAAGTTATCTACGGCTGGTCCCATCCCTGGTCCTGTAACACACCCGGCTCCCCGACGGTCTCATTACTGATGCCGGGTTATTAAGTACATGTCGTTGGTGACTGTCAGCCAACACCTCGAAGCCCCAGATACGCCAGGACATGCTGGATTGCACGCACTCCGGATGTGGACTCCGTGATGATTTTCTAGACCAATTCGGTTTGTGGTAATGGAGACACGCCGGCCATTGCTATTGGGGCCATCTGCCGCCCAGCGGTGGAAGGGTGATACCGCACGAATTTACGAATTTGTTGTGCCCCGTTGCGCTGGCCAAAGAGCCATCCGGATGTCGTCCGGGCATTGTCCGGGCATCGTCTTATGCTCCTGGTCCAGCCATGTGGGCAACGATTTAGCCAGAAGCCGGTGACCCAGGGCTGTGAGGTCGGAAGCGGCACTGTGACGCCGAATTAATTAATAAGTTTTGAATTAAGAAAATTTCCAGGCGGAGCTATCCTTTGGCGTCGCCGTTCTTGCGCGCTCTTGGTGGTACGCTATTACGTCGCGCGAATTACCACGACACTCCATTTCAGATGGTTGTGCGAGATGAAGCCATCTAGCTTACGAGGAACTGGTACAGATCGGAGTAACCTGGTACAACGGGGGCCAGTCCACATGTCGGTATTAGAAAGCACAAGAGCTGACTTGATGTTACGGTGTTCCCCCCAAAGTTAATTACCACGCCACCCTGAGCGCTTTCTTGGGGGCAGAGAGCAGTTGGGTCCTTTATCATCCCTCTGCATGGGCCCGAGATCCTCCGTCGAGTAAATGGGCCATTGCTGTAAAACACACCGCGCACCTCGAAGAGGCAAGTGGATAGAGGAGGCTGGGATCTCATCCTGGACGAAAGCAGGATCTCTTCTTGTATGTCGGGGCCCCGTTCAGTCGCGGTAGATGTATCTCCATTGTCAGCCCGGCGCGATCGACGGCCGAGAAGAGCGGCTAAGGGCTAGAATAAGCAGAGGAAGCAGTGTAGTGCTTCGACGAAGCTTCCTTCGCCCGCTCGTTATCGCGACGCATGCTGCACCGCTGTCTCATCACCGCGCCTGACTGCAACGTTGGGCAACAAGCGAATCCTCCTGGTTACTGACTGTGTTGCCGAACAGTGTGGTTAACGACATACTCGACAGTGACCCTGCAGTGCGCACGTTTACCCAGATGAGACACGCACGTGGATAATCGAGTACAGCGTCTGGCGCCAGCTTTGAGCACGCGTGTCGGTGAGGTAGGATCTCCGTGAAAAAGCAATCATAACCATCCTACGGATCGAAGAAACAGGCGCCAAGTTCGACGGTGAATAACTCATCGAATGGTTGACTGGCTGGAGAAATAATCAGCCTGATTCGTGCGCCACCTAGCTACCCCTCGTGTCTCTTGTTCCTCATATTAATTATGGTTGTGATGATCTCTGTCGGGCGTTCATTTATGTACTTTGGAGACGGCCCGTTCAGTCCTCGGTACGTTCCCTCCCGCGCAGCCCGGGTCATTGTGTGCCAAAATCGATTAGCTACGGTCATGGAGGGTAAGTACGGATGCTTAAGACACCTACGGAATCTTAACGTCGCCAATCACGCACAAAGATCTAAAGTTGGAGAGAAGAGAAGAGGTATATTCAAGAAAACTAGCTCATGGCGATCAAGCCATATCTCAATACGAACCATGATCCAGATCAAGTCTCTCTACTCCCCATATTATTTTTTGTTGTTTTATAAGCTTTTCTTGGTTTTGTGCTCCTTCTGTACCCATCTTCGATGGCTGGCTTATCGTGTCGAAGCGGACGATAAGAGTTCCATCATTGCCATGCCGAAATCCATGCCCACCCACCACAACTCTCATAAAGACTGCATCGTGGACCCTTCCGCTCCATTACCCAAATCCAGCGTGCCTAACATCGAACCGATAATATGCCCATCCCATTTATCCCAGTGTTCTTCTCGTAAGCTCGCTCATGAGGAAGGGCTAAGAAGACCTAAGAACAAAAAGCTAACACATCTCTCACTGACGCCAACCTGCCATGCCAATTCTCGTAAGCAGGATGAACGAGATATACCCGCGCGAGCGGGCCCAACCGAAACGCCAGAAACACCGCTATCGTTTAGTCATGATATCAGCTGGAAGTCGCTGAACTTTTGTTCCCCGCTCCTCACAAATCCGATCCCAAGACAAAAACGACCCAATTAGAGAACAAACAAAAAACCCCGAAAAGAAACTCGTATGATACAAACACGAAGGCGCTATGCTGAGCAAGAAGATCGTGAGCTCAAGGAACCACCAGGCCAGGCAGAGAGAATCTCAACGGGCTCTGATAATGCGAGAGGTAGGAAATCCAATGCCCTGCCCACGCGTCTGAGTCTATCGCAAAGGATGGAAAGGAGACCAAGTATATACAATAACAAGAAATGAGTCCATGCGAGCAATGAGAGGCCAGGCACAAAGGGACTACTGAGCCACGACCTGCCCACGGCCACCACTTCGCGGACCATCCTGGATGCTCTGACGCTGGCCCTGACCGCCTTGGCCGCCCCCACGACGACCGGACTGATCAGAGAATCTACCGCCTCCGCGAGAAAAACCCTGGCCTCGCTGGCCTTGGGGTTGCTTTTGGCCATGAGCATGTCCATTCTGACGTCCATTATTATAGCCACCATGGCCCCCAGAGCGCTGCTGTTGTTGTTGCTGCGGTTGTTGTGGTTGCTGCGCTCCCTGCTGATCACGAGAAACTGGCTGCCGGTTGGTCTGGAAATTAGAGATTGGCCTTGGAATAGTTTCAGGAGTATCATATACATAAAGGCTTTTGTCGATGGTTGCTGGTATAGGCTGGATCTCAGTGCCGAGATCGCGTTCAATATTATAGAGGTTGAAGCGATCCTCCCAGTTGATCAGGTTAATGGCTAGGCCGAGATGGCCAAATCTTCCAGACCGACCAATTCGATGGAGATAAGTTTCTGCGTTCTTTGGGAAATCAAAGTTGATGACAACGTTGACAGCCTGGATATCGATACCACGGGTAAGGAGATCCGAACAGACCAAGTTCCGGCATACGCCATTGCGGAAATCGTGGAAAACGCGATTGCGGTTTGCTTGTAACATACGCGCGTGACTGTAGAAGCAAGAGTAGCCAAGTTCGGTAATCTTTTTAGCAAGCAGCTCTACACGATTCGTGGAGTTGCAAAATATGATTGATTGATTGATCTGGAGCTTCGAGAATAATGTGTTCAAGCAGTGGACTTTCTGCTTTTCCTCAACAAATGCATAGTATTGGGTGATACCTCTCAGTGTAAGCTCATCCATGAGATTTATCTCGTAAGGGCTGGCCATGTTTTTATCAGAAAATGCCTTCACGGTTATCGGGAAGGTCGCGCTAAACAGCATAACTTGGCGATCCTTAGGGTGGAACTGAAGTAGCTGTTCAATAACAGGAGTGAATTCGGGGGAGAGAAGTTTGTCAGCTTCATCCATAATGAACATGGGACATTCGCTGAGGTCGGCAACATTCTTTCCTGCCAGGTCGAGGATTCTTCCTGGTGTGCCGACAATAATGTGGACAGGATCATGTAAACGGACGATGTCGTCTCGTAAGGTTGTGCCGCCGGTAGTGACCATGACATTGATGCCAAGGTGTTTACCGAGAGTCTTGCATACTTGCGAAGTTTGCAGTGCCAACTCTCGAGTAGGCACGAGAATGAGAGCCTGAATCTTGGAGCTCTTAGGGTTGATCTTTTCGAGTGCGGGTATCACAAAGGCTGCTGTCTTGCCGGTACCGTTCTTTGCTCTTGCAAGGATATCTCTGCCAGTAAGTGCAACGGGAATTGCTTCCTCTTGGATTGGTGAAGGCTTCTCAAATCCAGCTTCAAATATGCCCATTAATAGATCGCGTTTGAGACCGAAATCTTCGAAATCAAGGCCTTTAGTAGCGGTAACATCCTATCCCAATATGTAAGTATGGTAGCTGTGAGCATTCGAATAAAATAAATACCTCGGTTTGCTGTCGTGTATCTTTGGCAGGTATTTTCAAATCGGATTTCCAGTCATTGGAGTTTCCATTATCACTAGAAAAGATCAGTACAACAGACGCACCAATACTAGCTTGGTCAGTCGTACTTCAGTTTTGTAGATTCAAGTTTGGTCGCTAAAGCGTCGGCCATTGTTAGACAAACTTCAGATCACTTCGACAGTAGGATAAGGCTGATTCAGATCAAAAGGGTATCAATGATGTCAGGTCTGATCTAGGCAGAGTTCTCCGTTATTGTTGTCGACTATAGATACCTCTGTAGAGGAGCATAGGCGTAGAACTGTATTGTAGAAGTAAGACGGTGTGTGGCGCAGACAATACTCGATGGAAGCTGCTATCAAGTCCGGGGAGGGGCGAGGTTAATTTTAGGACGTGGCGTTGAAAGGGAGTTTGTCAATGAAATCCACAAAAATCACGGCTTGTGCTAAAGTCGCAGATTTGCAGACTAGTCCCCAAGGTTCGATTGAGTGATGCTTTTGAGCAGGTTGAGAGAAACGTGTCTTTGTGCAGATTGGAAGGCGAAGTTATTGTGAAGTCGTCGTCAATCAAAGTTTAGTTACGGTAAGCGAATCAGGCTAGGGTCCTCGGTACGTACAGCGTGAGAACCTGAGAACACAGGTCTCATTAATTTTCACGTGACTATGCTTTAGTCAGGTTTCAACCAGAAGGATCTCGATTGGCCATTAAAGAGCCTGATATCAGAATCACCCAAATTTATAATACTTTTCTGATTCATTGTGACCTAGTTAAATGGAACATGGCCGTCCCTGCCATGCAAATTGCTAATACAGATGCTTATTCCAACGCCAAAACAAATCCAAAAGTAGGTTCGGTATTTACAGCATGGGCTTCAAGTCGTCAGCTACCTTGAAAGGCGCCTCAGTCTTTGCTTTGATCTCATCTACAGTAACCCCATCGGCGATTTCAACTAGGGTAAGACCGGTAGAGAAGTCTACATCAAACACTCCCTACAGGTGGTTAGCCAAATTATGGGCAGGGACGAATGATTAATGCTACTTACCAGCTCAGTAATGATCCTAGAGACACACGCCTTGCCAGTCAAGGGGAAAGCACATTGCTTGACGATCTTGGCATTGCCCTTCTTGTCGGTGTGCTCCATGGTTACTACTACCTTTGTCTTACTCGGGTTGCTGACCAAATCCATTGCTCCTCCAAAACCCTTTATCTTTCCAGGCAACATCCAGTTGGCCAGATCGCCAACTGCACTGACTTGCATAGCACCGAGGATTGTCAAGTCAATGCGCCCGCTGCGAATCATACCAAAACTTTCTTCGCTTCCAAATACAGCAGCTCCTGGGTTTAGAGTGACTGTCTCCTTACCAGCATTAATCAGGTCTGCATCTTCTTTGCCCTTCTGCGGATATGGACCAAGTCCAAGGATTCCATTCTCCGATTGTAATTGGACCTCGACTTCTGGACCGACGAACGAAGGTGCCAACATTGGCATTCCAATACCTAAGTTCGCGTACATGCCGTTCTTGAATTCTTTGGCCGCACGTTTGACGATTCGCTCTCTCTTAGCTGCTGTGTCGCCGCTTCCCAGAGCAGCCTTCGCTTCTGGGTCATTTGGATCCTTTGCAAAAGTGAACTTCTCAATATCCTTCGGAGAAGTGGACTGGATAACGCGCTTCACGTAAATACCAGGGAGGTGGACCGCCTCAGGCGGAATTTCGCCAGGCTCCACAATATGCTCCGCTTCGACAATTGTGACCTTCGCGTTACGTCCCATGGCTCCATTGAAGTTATTTGCTGCCAGCCTAAACTGGCAGTTACCAAGTTTATCGGCCTTGTAAGCCTTGACGAATGCATAGTCACCCTTGATGCTCTCCTCCATCAGGTACGCCTTGCCGTCGAAGATCTTGACATCCTTAGGATATGAGTATTCCCGTGGTGAGCCATCGGCATTATTTCTCAATGGTAGCTCTCCAGTTTGAACCACAGTTCCGAATGCTGCGGGTGTATAGAAGGCGGGTATCCCCTTGCCTCCAGCCGCACATCGTTCCGCCAAGGTACCTTGGGGGGTGAGCTCTAGCTCCACTTCTCCTGTAAGATACATCTTCTCAAAAGTTTTGTTCTCGCCAATGTAGCTGGCAATCATCTTCTTAATTTGCTTGGTCTTGAGGAGCTTTCCCAGCCCCGAAGCGTCTGTTCCCGCATTGTTAGAGACTGCGGTAATTCCAGTGAGGTGTTTGTTTTTCAACACTTCATCGATGAGTGTATCTGGAACACCACAAAGACCAAATCCACCGCAGAGGAGGGTTGAATTTGGCTTCATGTCCTTAATTGCTTCGGCCGCGGAGGGAAGGACTTTGTTAATTTCAGCGCGGCGGGATGTAGAAGCAAACGTGCGGGCCAGCAGCAGAGATTGCTAGATATATTCAATTAGAGTCTTCAATCAAAAAATTTGAGTATTCGTAGTATCATCTACCTTGGTGCCATTACGAGTATAAGCTCTCGCCGTCCGTAAACAAAGCATCGTAGAAGGCATCTTGAACTTCGAGGAGGAAGGAAATACAGGTCGAATTAAATGCTCACCCAAGAACACTCCAGAAATATCCCAGTGGAGTAGATATGGAGCGTGTAGCATATACCTCTGACCTAGAGTTTTGGCTATGAAGGGATGTACGGGGTATGCTTCTCCGCATTATTTATCACTGGACCTGGAGACCGAGCTGTCGGCGACGGCCCCCCGGAAGCGATTCCGCATTTCGGCGCACCAACTCGGCTAAGCCATGTAGCACCCTTACGGTACTCCGCAAACCTTTCGGGTTTTAGTTGCGGGAAATGGGCGGAAGCAGATCGCGCGCTAAAATCTTCTTCCGTTATCAGGAAAAAAACCACACAGAAAGTCCGAGCGGAGAGGAGCAGACTGTAAGATAAGAAAATCGTGGACTACTTCCCTATCCATTCATAATGGCACCTAGAAAGGGTGATGCCCCTAAGAGACATAAGAAGAGAAAGTCTCGTACTGAAGGTATAGAGATCTCCAATCACATATACATTGGCAAACACCGCTAATCGAATCCCAAAAGTTTCTTCTGACAGCGACAGTGAGCTGACGGATCAACATAATGAGAACCAGTCCTCTCCAAAACCAGCAATCGAGCAACATAGAGCAGCAGAAAATGTTCGGTCAATGAGTGATGCGCAGGTGGCTGATATCTTTACCAAATACTACCTGCAAAGAGCTACCAAGGAGTTTTCAGAGGATCTGGATCTCATTAGAGGAGCAGGAGACTTCAAAGATGATGCTCTACCGATTTTGATTAATGCCTTGCAGCAAGGCACGTCTATATTCTCCATGGCAGAGCAAAGGAGTATTGCGGAGGCTTTGAAAGGGGAGGAGGAAAATGGAAAAGGCAGCTGAACGGATCTCTCAACCAGATATCTGGGCTGCCAGTGACGTGGTGAGCGCCATCAGAAACCGGAGATCGTCTTGAGAAAATTCGCAATCTCTCAACCTAATAGAATCTTCGGGCATTCTAAACCGAAATTATACAGCTGGCAGAGAAATTGGGGCTCCTGAATCCATGAGCAACGGGAGACACGGTGCATCAATAAAGATATGACCAGTTTCCAATCCAGCTGAAACGGAAGCTATACCAGAACTATACCATATGTCAATGAAGATCATATCACTGCCAGCGACATAAAATCATTCATTCAGGACTGGTCCACTTCCGAAATACGATGAAATCTTGGGTTGTCATTTTGGTCTGTTTCGATGGGCACGTCTTGACAACGTCTGTGGACTTGGTTAAGCGTAAAAGCAGCTAGAATATAGGATGCCAAATCTTTTTATATGAAAAGAATTTGAGGACCTTCAATCGAATTACCTTGCTGCACTGATCATACCTAGACCTGTTAATGCGTGAGATTCGGAGTTGAAGATTCCATTGGTTCTTGAGCATCTAGCATCACTGTCGACGTCATAGCATGTAACTCCCGATAAGTCACTTTGCTCAATATAAGACACTTTGTTGTTATGAATATCAGGCGGGTTAGAAGTCAGTAACTGAATTCCCAGCGATGTTCACGTGTATTAAGACTGGGTATACTAGGTTTGCTTTCGTTATTCTTGAGTCCTACCAACATATCTACATGTACTTCGGGGCTGGATTTACCATGAAGTAGTCGGCGCTGATCGATGACGATATGGCCGAAGATCTGGGCCACACAGCTAAATCCGAAAACTTAGGGGGTAGTTACATCTACGGTGACACTTGAGAAATCTTGGCAGGGCAATTATTCAGATGCATCCAATCGTTTATTAAACACTACCTCATCTCTATATGATGGCCAATCTAACCCCTGAACCAGGTACAATAACCTTAAAGCATTATCCCTGTCATTACCACCTCATTATTACGGAGTAAATTCCAAGCTCCCCCATGTTCTTAAAAATCATCCTGTTGTAAAGGGTATCTTCCGAGCAGTTTGAGCAGGCACTGCCCTTTCTCTCGTTTTATGTAGGTAGTTGGTTTAAAAAAAAATGAACTCCGTGTAAATGCCCCCTCATTAATTCATGCTCCGAAGTTAAGTCCGTAAGAAGGGTATCACCGATCCGATTCCAAATATGACGTCTTTATCATTCCTGTTCCAGTAATCTCGTTGCTTTTCTCGTTGTCATCAACCTCGCGCGCCACGGTCAATATATTTGTATCGTCTCCAGCCCTCTAGACCGGCTGAGGGATTTGTCCGTTCATAAGGCTCCTCGTGTCTTTGGCCATCTCCTTCTTCACAGCCCAACCCTTGACAGCCATCACAAAAAGAACCCAGGCCATGAGAAAACAAACCAATCCCATGGTTACAGTGAACAAGAACATTGCATCCAGGTTATTCGCCTCTATGGATGAAATTACATCGGCAGAGCTTGCCATGAACAGCAGTCCACCGGCCATCAAGCAGAAACTCGCAACGAGCTCAGTGGGAGGTCGACCTGGGTAGATGGACGTTGGAGGCGAGAGGTAGTAGATCACATATGTACATCCTCTTGCCAAAGCTGCACCAATAAGCAGGCTGCCCCACTGCGCATGGACCATAGTCGACACCATGGACTCTTGGTGATGCGACGACATCATTTTCCCCAAAAGAACAATGACGAGGGCGGGAATGGGGTTCATCGAAAAGCGATAGGATTTAGGTTCCTCCGATTCTTCAGGATAAGCGCTCTCCGGCTTCACACCCATGTTTAGAAGAGTACGAATGAGCTTCGATTCGATGAACATGCCGCACTATTCGAGTTTCTTCGTTAGCCTAGGCACGCAAATCACGGGGATGTGCATCCAACTACTAACCAGACCACCACCCATGAACATGATGGTAATTGAGATGTGCTCCATATCCGATGGGCTCCATTCTCCACCCCAGCCGCCCAAATGCTCAAGAAATACATTTGTGCAACCGTAGAAGAATATCAGAAAGCTCTCGACAAACTCGGCTGTGAGATTGGTCTTCCGCGATGCTTTCATGGGTGGAACGTTCCATGCCTATAGCAGTTATCAGTACACTGGGGTCGGAAATTTTCGGAAATCATTCAACTAACCCATCCAATTTCCACAAATGCGCCTCCCCAGCGACCCAGAGTTAGAATGCCATACCAGAAGAAAATTCCACCTTTAATCCAGTGCGCCAATCCGTTGAAGATCATGTGGCCCATCTGAAAAGAGGAACAGAAAGTCAGAATCACCGAATCCTGTAAACAAATGGGGAAATGACAACTCACAAATATGCCCGAATAGGTAATGACACCTGTCGCCAGAGCCGTGAACCCCAGGGGCAAGATGGTGCGGTCAATGACATTATATGTAAAACGTAGAACTTTCAGAGCTTTGGTGGTGAAGAGAACTGGGACTTTCTTCTCCAGATACTCGTTCATTCTGCTACGTCGCGTTAGGATTTCCTTCTCCAGCATAATATCTTCTTCGTCATCGGAGATCTGCTGCTGGCGGAGAGGATTCTCATCCTCTCCAATTGATGAAATGGATTGGCTCCTCAGTGAAGCAGTATTGGCGTCTGTTCCATGCCCGCTATCGTTAGAGTAGCGGTAAGAATGCCCACGCACATGGCCATGCATCCGGCGGAACTGGTCCATATTCTCTGTGGAGATAGGGATGAATGCTGCGCGCTCCTCGGCGGATACATTCTCCTTTGAGTGGTGGCCGGAATAGGCGCTGATCATCTCCATGAAGACTTTTGCGCACATGAACCAGGTGACCACCCAGCCCAGCTTGTGATGAGCATTGTTGGGGTACAGATCTGGGGTACTCGCGTTGTAGATGGTGCTGAGGAGAATTCCCACAGCGTTCATAACGAGGAACCCGAATTGCACCGGAAGAGAGTAGCGCGATTTCCCAATGGACAGCAGAATACCTGGTGAAGCAGTCAGCAATCCGCGGATTTCATGATGTCCAAGTATGCGCGGCCTTGCGCGACGGAGGGAAGCGAGCTCAAGCAATAAAAAAAAAATCTCACATACCAATGGGCAGCACGAAGACCCAACTTATGGTCATGATCACAATATGCGCGAGCATTAAACCCGAGTGCTCAGTCAGTCTAAAGTAATTCAATGGTGCATCACCAGAAGCTTCGCTGGTCGCAACGGGCGCGGTCGCGTCCATATTCATGTCCATGTCCATTTCATCTCCATGCGCCAGCGCCAGCGGCAACAAGGCAAGCAGCGCGACCCCCACGAGGGTTGCGCTGAAGCTTCGAAAGGACTTCATGTAGCTCGATACGGTGTGGAAAGAACTAGTGGAGGTGTTTTGGGGGAGAGCAGCACCTCACCGCAGATGGGAGGGGAAAGGCTACCGGAAGCTCGGGAGAGGCAAGCTTGAGCTTTCAGCTTGAGCTTGAGCGCAAAGGCGAGGGAGGAAAAGGCAAGGGGAGGTAGAGGTGTAGGGAAAGTGGAGGGAGGAGGAGGAGCAGTATATAACTGGACCACTCTTTGCGAATGCGCACGCGGGTTTTTAAGAGATTCCAGAAGGTTTGACGTGGAGCGAGGGGATTCCCGCTATATCAATCATTATTAATCGGGCTCTTGGCTGGTGACACGGTGGGAGCTTTGGTTCCGCCCTCGAATGAGAACTGTAACGGGCACCTACAGGATCATGCTGGGCGCCCAGGTCCGATTAGCCGATCTGCAGGGGCCTCGCTGGAGCTGGGACCTAAGGCCGACTCCGTAGCCCTCCGCGCCATCTGAACTGATGGAGCCCTTTTCTTTCCATGGGCTTCGGCAGGCGCGATGGAGCGCGATGTATGACGACAAAGCGACATGACCGAGGAAGCCGCTGGCGCTGCTGCTGGCTGCTAGGGCCTTCAAGTCCCGGGGCCAGGACCCTTGCGCCCGTCAGACCGCTTGCGCGCCTCGACCGCACACCCACGGACCCGCAGGCGCCACCAAACCCACGATTAAATTTAATTACGTGCCGGAGTACTGTGGTCGACGGATGAATCAGCGAGAAAAAAAGTTTCACACACAAGGCGCGGAAATCGGAGCACCAGGGAGGGAATGAGAGAGGCCTAGAAAAGCGGAGTCGGCTCAAAGATGGCACCATGTACTTTGGTACACAGTCCAGAACTCGTAGGCATATCATACCACCACTGTCAACTCCGCACTGTGAGAGCAGCTTAAATGGAGATCAGCCAACATGGCGAGGCGCCATTGGACGAGCGCTTGTCCCTCACCCTGGGGGGTCACCACTCTTTTTTTTTCACCATTATCACATAAGATACACNGGTGGGAATAGTTANGCCTTGCGGCGAAGAAATCGGCACTCCGACTATCACATAAGATGGAATCACGGGGTTCTGACGTAACGGAGGAAGCTTACGGATGCTCGTTGCGGTAGTTGACGCCTAGAGGAAGCTGACAGAGGCTGAGGCAGCAGGTACATTTGAGGAGGTACCATCGTCATCTTTGTCATCCGGGCGCGGAAGGCGCCTTGCAGGCACAAACACTCACCGCACCCACTGGACCATCGTCGTTCAGTGTTTACTCGCCATGGTGCTTTTCGTACGCCTTGCCAATCACGTTGGCGCCGCGGGCAGAGTGGTGCAAGGCTGTGGATTTGGTTTCGCGGCACCTCAGCCTGGGCGATAGAGCTTACCCTGGTACGTGCAGCCCAGCATAGTGTCCGATGACTCGAGGGCTGCAGGGGGCGTTGACACCGTGCCACCATTTCCGGCTGCTCCAATCAGCAGCCATATGCATAACCATGTCTTCCACGCTGAGTGGCTGAACAGGCAGCTCCGTCACACCACCCTCCCCCCCGGTAGCTCCCTCCCATGCTCCCAACCGCCGCCAGCCCCACCAGGACGCCAAGACGACGCTCTTCCGAAGATCCCGAGTGCAGTTCTATCAACACCTTCACTTTTCGTTTGCGGTACAGCAACAACCAGCGGTGTCTGCGGACGGGATTTGCTTTCGGCGTCGGACCTTTGCTACAACCGAAGAGGGGAAACCAGCTGCGACATAGTGCCTCTGGTCCCTCCCCTCTTTGCTTTTTGGTGCTTCACATTTAGCCAGATAGAATAAGAGCTTGGAGAAGACGATCTTTCAAGCCGACAGATTTCTCTGAACATGTGCTCTCTGGTACTGTGGCGGGTGGGGGAGCATGGGTGTTTGGGTTCTCTGCCTTTCTAGCTAGTTGCGAAGGCCTGTGCATCTAGGCTTCGAGGAGGTTCTGCGAAGGACCCTCGGAATGCGACTCTGCCGAAACCATCCACGAAAGCCCTCATTATTTTCATAAATGCAGCTAAGGTCTACATAATCTGGTTGCTTTATGCTCTTTGTGCTCCCTATCTTTTCCGCGGCCGTCTTTTCGATCAGAAGCCCTGGTTCGCAAACACTTATGGTTTGAGGAGACGCAGCTGGGAGGGAAGGAAGGCGGATTCTGATGGATCTGACATTGGTTTCACGCGATTCTCATCAAGCCACAGGCAGGTCTCGAAAATAGAAGCGCGGTAATACGGAGCCACCCACAAAAATACATCATAACCATAGAGCTTGCCTCTGTACTTTTACTTTTCGCTCTATTAGGCCTGAGTCGTGCTACAGCGATTGCAGCGGAGCGCGGAGGAAGCGCACGCACCCACGGCGGCGGCGTTTAAGCATATATGCGAAGGAAGTGCCGGAGTCAGTTCATGCACAGGGATCATTGTCCGATCGTCGTTCGGACTTAGCATCGCGGAATTTGCGGCGGCTGTAATTATCAACTGAGGTACGGCACGGCATCATGGGAGCAAACGCGAAAATCAACCGCTCCGTTCCAGCCACCGGGCTTCCAAAGAGGTACCACAGTACCCAAATACGACGGTGCTGATTCTCTCTGCCGGTTTTCCTGTGGAAGGTACTTCTTGTAGTGGGTAGTATTTTACCCTTGTTTTGGTTAAATTAAACTGTTCATTTCAGTTGCCGTGATTGTCCTTGACTACTGGTCCGGCCTACACGCAAGCTGCCGCATTATCGTACCACAGTAATCTGCAGATCATTCAAGTCACAACTCCACGGTGGCTCTGGCCGGAAACGGCGACGTTGAACGACCCCGGGTAATTTTTGCCAGGCAGTAATAAACACTACAAAACCATAAGAGGAAAGAAAGGAAAATGTAACTGGAATAGATGCTGCCGGAGTACCTAGCAGGTCTTGGGAGTATGGCTGTTTTTCGAGAGATCGTGTCTGAAATATGCACGCGATAACAATGGCAATGCTCGGAGGTCCATCTATCAGCTTCCGCGCTCCGAAGCTTACCAGCAGCACTCTACGTAAGAACACGCACCAAGCACGAAGCGCACATCTCCACGGCACCAGCACCCAGCAGCCTCTCGTCTCACCCTCCTTTACATGGACCAGCGTGAGTCATCTGATGGCCTTCACAACCACGACGGTTATCGGCATCAAATAATCAGCGGAGTTGCCTGCTGGACATGCCACATCCATCTGCAGCCGCCCCAGCGCCAGCTCGAGCGTGGAGCCAATCAAGCGGTCCCGCCCCGGACAACTTTAAATCTGGAGCAGCCCTCCATCACAAGAGCAAGCAGCGCAATTCCAACTTGCGCCTGGAGTCCTCCAATCCTCCTGCTCTCCACCCGAGCGTTTGCAGAATGTACGATACAGCAAATGCAGGAGCTGGTGCAGGGCAAGAGGGGGACCAAAGGCAGCAGAGTTTCCTATGCTGGCTTCCCTTTGCTGCTTCGTCAGCTGGTGCTCAAGCCGCGTGTGCCGCTCTCAGGTTACTCCCAACGGCACCCTTCCACCCTTGCAACTTCATCGACCGACCGTACAGTAGTAGTACTGTAACCTGAAATTACGCAATGAGAAAGTCGAGCCGGCCAACTTTCTCTCTGCGCAAAGCCCCGCAATAATGAATCCATGTGCTCCGAATCCCTCTGCAGATACACAGCTTTTGGCGTCTGATATGCCCATGTACATCCGGGAACATGCGTACTTACTGCCGCTTTTTGAATCCCACAGTCTCACACACGAAATCCGGTGCTGTACAATCTTTGATATGGCGAAGGAACATCGTGCGTGTTGTACTGTATGCTTGTAAATTGAGATACCGGTGCGCTTTCGACTCTCACGTTGGAACAACAGATCTGCTTCCAGGCTTAACATCGGTGCTTAGAAGCTCACTCCTTTTGCCGGTGGCGGGCGGTGGCTTGCGTCAAGCCATGGAAGGTGGCTGTATTATACATTCAAGGCGGTGCAATCATAAATTCCGCTAAGAGGAAGAAGGAATGTATTGGTGAGATACAGTCCTCCTCTGCATCAGGTCGCTACTAGTCTTCGTCACAAGCATGGTGTATCTCTCCCATGTCAGTTGCCAGCNTGACGTACTNTCCTTACATATGGGGTTCTAGTTAAGTTATAGTTCCTGTACGCGAATGTGTCTGGTAGATCTTACGGCTCGCGCTGCCTTATGGCATAACATCCATAACACAACATAAGGATATCACTGCATGCTAGGCAATAAGCGCAGGTTGACGTATAGCCCACACCAGCAGCATTTCTGGAGAAGTGGATATCGCAGGTAGGGTGGAGAGCAAGGATAGCTGTCTGGTTGGTCCACTGCATTAGGCCAAAGCCTTCAGAGTGGACGGCGCGAATCCAAGTCGCTCAAGCAAATAGGAAGTTGACTGCGAGACTTATTAGTTTTCTCTGGAATTGCCCATCAGTTAGGTCTTCTGCACTTGGACCATCCCTTCCTGGCAGCCATTCTGAAACCAAAAAATATCCCATCGTGGCATAACATATCTACCGAGTACACTCAGAATCTCATTCCAGTTAGGAACGGGCCTTTTAATACATTAACTTGCTCGGCCGAGGGCCTTTGGCTAATGTACATGTACTGGCACCAGATCTCAGGGCCTGATAAGATATTAGCACGGGCTCACCCACGCAGCTAAAGATCGAAGTCAAAGTGGCACACTTCTATTCGATTCCTACTAGTGTGTCATTACTTGCATTCTATTCTTATCCATAAACGGTATCTATTCGCTGATATCAAAAGCGAATCCGAAATGCTAGCAGATCCCCAATAGGAATTTCATCAACGACAACACCCAGGGAATTGCGGTTACAGCGCAGCTCTCTCCCTGATTCTCCATTTCTCACCCTGTTCTCCTTCGATTTCCACGACCCGATCTTCCTCCTTCAGCTTAGCCAGAATCTGCATGATACCTCCTTCAGCCGGGATATGGAGAGCTTCCGGGATGTCTTTGTAAATGATCTTTACTATCTCCATTGAGGTCCACTCATCGGGCTCCTCCCCAGCGTTCTTGGGCTGCGATGGTGTAGCCTTCGCTGACTTCAGCACCTGCACGACCTGGTCTTCTCGCAGCTTTCGATGCTGTATATATTCCGCAATCTTGGCTGGCCCTTCTTCTACCACTGCGCCATGCCCTGGATATGCTCGACCGCGAAATGCAGTCTGCATCTTGCCAAGACTTTGGAGGTATGTCAGGAGGTCCTCAAATACGGCAGTGCCATGCCCAAGAACATTATCTCCAGTGAACATAGCATCTTCCTCCTCTAGAATTAGTGCCATATGATCCCTTGTATGTCCTGGGCTGTGAAATGCACGAAGGGAAGCTCCCTCGGTCCGAAATACTTGCCCATCTTGAATGTTCAATTGCCCTTCTAACGGCTCATTCTTAAATATTTCAGTGTCTGGCCAGATCTGCAGGAGATCTTTGACCCCTCCCACATGATCATGATGCCAATGGGTGAGAATAGTTTTCTTAATCGTGGCATTCTCTTTGCTTAAGGTATCCTTAACGGCTTGAATCCACGATGGCTTCCCCTCGCCAGTGTCTATTAGTAACCGTTCTTTGCCTGTACCTACAATATAGGTATTTGTTCCTAATTAGAGTCAGAGCCAAGGAAGCCATCAAAGATTAATGATAGTCTGTAAGCTTCGGTACCTTGTAATGTGAACTATAGTTTGATAAGCAAAGCCCCGTAGGATTACGTCTATTAGTCAACTTACCTTTCCTGGATTGCCTCCCAAGATCCGAATTACACTCGGGCTTAGTCTCTGGACTTCAGGAAGATGGATCAATTGCGTAGCCATTTTTGCGCCAAATGATGCTTTCCTGACGAACATCAACGAGTGCATACCGTCGAGACAAAGGACCCCTCCTCCGGGGAAACGTTAAATGCCTCGGTTGAGACTCGTTGGACACTAATCAGTAAGAACTCGTGAGCCACGAACGTCGCAACATTCAGGGGAAGAGAGTAAATGTCAGATAGTCTATCATACAAATCTACGTGAGCCGCACCAAGATATTACAAAATGTCAAGAATATATTTTATCGTTTTGAAAGTGTAGCTGGATAAGCCGTCAATGCTGATTGGTCTGCGGTAGGTGATGTCGCAATATCGGGATGTGGATTCTGCTGGATGCTGCCGCCTTTTGAATGTTCTAGGTCCACTGATGCCAGCCTTTCCCAGGCTTCCCAGCTTCAACAGAAGTTCGCATCAGAATTCTTGCAACTCCTGGAAGAGTGCAAAAATGACCAGTTCAGGTCCGACGACGCCGGCGTCACCAAAATCCGTGAAAGTCAAGGGTCCTCAGCCCGGAGTTCCCTTGTTTGGTTGTGGTGAGTTTCTTTCAATAAATATCGTGCCTCGTAGCTCTTCGACCATCTTGTACCAGCTACGGCTACTAACAAGGTCCTGGCAGAACACCTGCAACTTTTACTGAGCCAAGGCCCCGTGGATCGCATGGTAAACACAATTCAACATTATAAAACATGTCTTCGTGTAATTCTAGACAATACCCCAGTTGTACCGCATACCTCCAAAACGCCCAAAGGCCATGCCCTTACATCTCTGACTCCAAACTACCTGTGCCTCCAATGCACCGCTACGACCACTGCGCGAGATCGGATGGATCATGGAACACAAACATCGCACAGATTTTGTATGGCAGCCAGCAAGATAATAAAGAGGAACGACGTGTGCTGATAGACAATAGATGTTGAATCGAGAACTGGAGGGCTATATTGTCAAATGTGTGATGATTTCGTTTGGGACCCAACTCTCGAAGAGCTACGGGTGCGGAAGGTCGGTACTGGGTCGTTCTCGAGTAAGTCTACAAGGTGTCCTATTTTTCATAGCTTATTACGTATGCTTATCATGATTGTACCAGCCCGGAAACGAAAACATGACGAGCTTTTCGCAGACTCTTCGAAAGAGGACCCGAGATTCATATCCACACATACAATTGAAGCACCTTGTCGTGCAAATGGGATTAGAGGCATCTATAACATGGGAGCTACATGTTACATGAACGTCATCCTTCAATGCTTTGTCCACAACCCCCTATTACGCAATTTCTACCTCAGTGATGGTCATCAAAATGGAGAGTGCACTTTTAAGAATTGCATGAGCTGTGCCATGGATGATATGTTTCAGGATTTCTATGCACAGGAGTCCACGACAGGATACTCTGCCTCGAATATCCTGTCTAGCTTCTGGCTCTCAAAACGTAAAGCTTATGAGGAGCTTGCGAGCAACAAAGAACAAGACGCCCATGAATTCTTTCAGTTCCTCACGGAGGAACTGCACGAGATTAACGGTGGTGGGAGACGATTACAGGAAGCAGGAGTGGAAGAAAGTCTCACTCCGAAACGCAGGAAATCCGGCGGCGACCAGAATTGCAACTGCATCGTCCATCAGACCTTCTACGGTAAGCTGCAGAGTACAATCACATGCCAGCAGTGCGGGGATGTCAACACTTCCGTTGAATCCTTCCTAGATCTAAGCCTAGGCTTGGATGTTATATCTAAAAAGAAGAGTCTGAAAGGCATGACACCTAAGTCCACTCCTTTAAGTCTGCAAAGATGTCTCGATGAAGAGTATATACAGCCCGAGCGTTGTGAATACTCGTGTCACAATTGTAACACCAAGGAAGCTAAAAAGCAGCTGAGCATCAAAAGCTTACCCAATGTGCTTTGTATCCAATTCAAGGTGACTTACCCGCTCTGTTCTCTCACACAGCTAGTAGTACATGATACTTATAATATGATCAGCGGTTCAAACAAGGCAATGGCTCTGCGACAAAGATAGATATTCCGGTTCAGTTTCCACTGAAGCTTAATATGTTGCCTTATACCAACCGAGCAAGAAATCAGGACGTCAGGCAGAATTTCGAACTGGCTAGATCTTGTACATATGATTTGCAAAGCGTCGTAGTACATGTTGGGAATCTTGACACTGGTAAGGGGATTTCGTCTCAAACTACAACAGTCATACTAACGGCACAGGTCACTACGTCTCTTACTCGAGGGTTGGGAGCCAGGTAAGCCTAGAACGACATCTCCGCTCGAGCCTGAGATTCTAATGCGTATTCTAGTGGTTTAAGTTTAACGATCATAATGTTACTCTGGCATCGAAATCCCAGGTTCTCAATGAGCAAGCATTTTTATTGTTCTATGTCATACAGTCTCTAGCATAATTGTTTTGTTAATATGGGTAGGACAATGGCGTTTGGATACCCATCCGAATCATTTGTATAACATATACTATTGCATTAGGCGCTTAGGCTTTATGGTTAGGTATACTATGGTCATAAAGAGAGATATTGCCTATCTTATATTGATCTCCATTTCCATGCGTTGCATTCAAAGTTTGCGTAGCAGTAAAATTCGTTGCTCAAACCTTTTGAATGAACTGGCAAGAAGGTCGTAGTTTGGAGTCCTTGCGGACGATATAGCTTAGTGACAAGGCTCTCCATTCGTTCGCCGGTGCATAGGATGAGTCTTGGTGACCTTACAGTATCAGCAGCTCCTGCTCCCGCATCCTTCCCATTAGCTCTCACTCCTCCCCATAATTTTGAGAGCCATCGAACGGTCATTGCAGCTGAAACTCAAGGTTAGCCAAAGATAAGAGTAAATATGGTCAATTCTTATACCTTTTGTTTGGCAATCCTCACTCAAGAATGGTGGATCACATATGATATGATCAATAGAGCCTTTCATATCCGCTATCTAGAATCAGCTGCACAGCCAAAAGTAAATTGCAATGGAACTGCAGCAACTAGAACTCACGTGGAAGTTTGAAGGGATTATTGAAATCATAGAATATAAACTCCTCGCCAAACACAGTGAATCTCTCGTCGAACTCTAGCAGGTAAATCTTGGGTCTTTGGCCTGCTGCTTTTCCTTGAAGCGCGTTTTTCAACTGCACAAACACACTGGGGGCCGATACCACCGCAATACTAGTGGAAGAATCGACATCTCGCAGAAGCTCATCTGCGAGGGTTTTGGCAGTCTCGTCAGAATACTACAAGACGAAACACGTTAGCCAATTTAGGCAATTTGGCAGATGTGCAATAACAACTTACCCAAAACTGAGAATCATTCCAGTTCTCCGCAAAGGCTTCCATAGTTAATGGAGCTCTGTTGGCTGTTTCCGCTGCACCTGCTTCATCCTCCGCAGCTGCTTTGAGATCCTCGAATGCTTTGAGCCGAGCATCGCGATCTGAGTAGAACTCTCGCAGTGCGTCTAAAGCTGTGCTTGACAAGACTCTGAGACTAATATAAGTTCATGAATTTTGATTATTGCAAAAATGGGCTTACGGAATATCGCCGTCCTCCTCTCTTTCATCCATTCTGGAAATCACGGTCGTAGTGGGGCTCGAAGAAAATTTGGCGATGTACACTGCATTATAGGTAACATGACGGAGCATTTCAGGAATTTGATCGCAGAGCGCATGATACAGGAATGCCACAAATTTCGCTACTTAATCACTTTCAATTTATTCATGGCTCCTATTATATCTTAACAAAACATGAAACTTTGATTGCATTGAATATGTACACTATAGTCTGTCTACGGATACACCCAATATGCCCATTATCGACTCTATTGATCATCGATGACATGCAAATACTTCTTCTCTTCTCTCTTTTCGCGCTCAGTGGCTGGTGGGAGATCGTAGAATGAAGAGCTGCGGTATCCTTGCTATGAAAGAGTTAGCATGGGACGGCGATACTCATATTGTCTTTGCTTACCAGGTAATGGAAAGTCAAGCTGCTAAGGTCGGCGGGCTCAATGCCAAGATCCTTGAAGGTCTTTGCTGTCGGGTCAATCTTTTGGTCAATGAACTCTCTCTCAACCTCATCTGCAGAAAGCGTAGGCCACCACAAGGTCTTGTTAAGGATTTCTGCGACAGGTTTGAGAATAGCCTTGGGAATATTGATATGACGGCGGTGTTTGATGATCTCACGGTCTACGAGTTCCGCAATTTCTGCAGTCGAATAATTCTTGGGCCCATAGAGTTCGTAAGTCTGGGAGGCAGTGCTGTCATCGTGACACATCTTCTCTAAGGCTTGCCCAACATCCGTTACCTGATGGCGGTCAATTATAGGATCTATATATGTATATATATATATTATACTAGGAACTTACGTGAACAGGCCAGTATCGTTCTTGCATGTGATTAGCCGTTAGAATGTTTGTAATGCCTGCAAGCTTGTGGAGGAGACGATCCTCAAATCCAAACATTGGTGCAGGTCTAACAATCGTCGTTTCAGGGAAGATGCTACGCACAACAGCTTCACCCTTTGCCTATAAAACGAAGTTAGTTTCGAGCCACCATTCGACCGAAGCGAGACGAGCCTTTGTTTTGAAGAATTCCGAAGGCGAATTGATGTCTGCATTATATGAGGAGACATGCACGAATCTGTCAACATCATATTTCGCGACGGCTTCTGCAATACGTTCAGCACCTTCCACGTGCACATCATCAAAATCGAAGTTTCTAATCCGGGTTAACTTTATTGCTTAAATTCCTAAACGTTTTGGGGCATACTTGGTGGTATAATTGCGACCCACGAGATTATAAACGATGTCTGAGTGCCGGACACTTTCCTCAAGAGATGCAGTGTTTCTCAAGTCATACTCCTATCGTGACGTAAGTAAACATATTTGGGATTAACGGTAAACCGTATCATACCAGGAAGACCACTCTCCCAAGGTCTCCGCCGACCTTCAAATGTCGCTTCGCCATTTCTTCTCGATAGGGGACAATAACGGTGTTACCGGCCCGTGCTATAATGGAATTAGCTTCATCAAACTCTCAATATCCAAATCGTTACCTACCAAGTCGATTGACAATATAGCGTCCGAGGAATCCCGTTGCACCAAAAACTGTCGCAGTGTGTCCTGTCATCGCCATCAGCACCGTATATCGCCATTCCTTGACCATTGAGTACCTCCTAGTGAAGATCTGCCAGCCGTAAATTAGAATAAGCCTCATTAGAAGGGGCGTTCGAGTACATACCTGCCTCCTTGTACCCGAATGATAGGTTTGCCAGTACGAGTAATAGCGACGTCCGATATGTGCTGTCGTCGTGGCATATTGCTGATCTTCTTCCCAGCATTCCGGGAAGCGGTCCGAAGACCGCTAGCCCCTAAAGACTTCTGCATCGTTATTGCGAAGCCAATTGAGGAGACACGAGTGTGATGTTAGTATATACTGACGTTCAAAACCGCTTGGGCCTACCCATGTCCGATCAAGCTCAAAACCGCGCTAGTGGGTTGTGCCGAGAGCTCAAGGTACCAACGGGTTGCGCATTCACATCATTATTATTGGAGTGCCAACATAATCCATATATCTCTCCCTCCACAAACCGATATACAAATAATACATTCCGAAATAATACGCTGCATATATACGGAAGAGAATATCACGATGAACGTGGATACCATTCCCGATTTCCTGGCGGAACAGCGTGACGAAGCGCCTGGAGAGTTGCAACATCTTTTTATAGATTTCGAAGACCTGTGGGAACGAAAGCTATGGCACCAGTTGACAGATAGACTTGTAGAATTCTTCAACAAGAAAGAAAGTGCTCCTCAACGGCTGGCGTTCTACAAAACTTTTATTCTCACATTTGCTGATAAGATCAACCAACTGAAGCTTGTCAGATTGGCTTTAAGTGCCGCTGAACAATGCAGAGGTAATGTCTAAGTTACGCAGTTAAGACAGAAAGCTTTTATTAATAGGTTCGCAGATAGTGAAGAGCGGCTGTCATTCCTGATCGGAGTCCAAAATAAAGTCAATAACCCAAATTCCCAAGATGCTTACGTCTACGCCACCGTTGCCGTAGCTAGGGTAAAGCTCGAACTAGAAGATTTAGAAGGTGCTAAGAAAGCCTTGGATGAGGCAGAGAGGATTCTAGACAGCTTCGATTCCGTTGAGAATATAGTTCATGCTGCTTTCTACAAGGTCAACTCAAGATACTACCAGGTCAGTTATCTTAGCTATCCATCAGATGGCTGTTCTAACAGTAAACAGGCTAAAACAGACTTTGCCTCATACTATCGAAATGCCCTTCTCTACCTTGCCTGTATCGACCTAGACGAATTAACACCTGGTGAGCGAAGGAGTCGAGCGTATGACCTCAGCCTCGCAGCTCTAGTGTCTGACACCATATATAACTTCGGCGAACTTCTACTACATCCTATCTTAGATTCTCTACAGAAGCAAGATGCCTGGCTCAGAGATCTTCTGTTTGCATTTAATAGAGGCGATTTGGCAGCATATGATGTTCTCGCCGGCCACATCTCATCTCACCCTCTTCTTGAAGAGCATGAGGACAGTTTAAAACAGAAGATCTACCTTGCGGCGCTGACTGAGACGGTCTTCCGAAGACCTCCGCATGATCGTGCGATGTCTTTCCAGACCATCGCCGAGCAGACAAGAGTCAGGCCAGATGAAATTGAGCATTTAGTCATGAAAGCCTTGAGTCTCGGTCTATTACGAGGAAGTATTGATCAGGTTGACCAGATTGCCCGAATCAACTGGGTGCAACCCAAGGTTCTCGATATGAAGCAAATCGATAACATGCGTCTAAGATTACAAGAGTGGGATTCTAGTGTTAATTCGCTCGGTAACTGGATTGAGTCAAAGGGACAGGATGTATGGGCTGCATGAGCGGGAATGGTTAGGCGTACGGTCTCATGGCTCCTGCCATCGCATGTACTATAATTATTCTATGTCACGGGAGGGTGTAGAATATATTTCTTCGTGAATTGAGACCTGCTGTATAGAAGGAGATTCCTCCTTTATCATAACCTTCTGGGATTTGTAGTATCCTTCGTATCCATCGTCATCCTTCGTGGCTGTCCATAAACAGATATTAATCCTACTAACCAGGCAGGCCACCAAACGCACCATACCACAATCTGTGTTGTCATCCCCCAAACATTCCACCCAAAAGCTGCCTCCTTCAGCACGTCACCAAGATCGAGTTTCCAAAAGAGCGTGGCCACGATCAGCACTGCCGGGGGGGCAATGAAACTAAGGAAGAGTGCAAAAATGCCGGCAAGCGCTTTATTTTGTTGGGGTTTAACGTATGTCAGTGGTGCCGCAAGAATTCCAATAAGGAATGCCAAAGAGAAGTTGAGGGTTGCTAATGTTGATAAAACCATGCCAAGAAGAAGCAGGGAGAATGCTTTTATCAATTGATATTGTTGGGTGGTTGGTTGAAAGTATCTGACAAGAAAAACTGATACTATTATTGGGAGGGCGTTACTGGCTATCGTGAATCCCACAAAAGTAACAGGTAATATCTACCATATTAGCACAGGTCCTAGTCAGCTTGCTTTTTAATATACTTACATTAGCTGGAAGATGGTTGAATATATACAAAGGCACCACACCGAACAAATGGCACCCAGCAACAATTGCCAAGGGGACAAATAGCTCTCTTTCCCTCACAGAAGGATCATCGAATGCAATCGTGCCATGGCCGGTATCATCAACATTGGTACCTTCAGGTGTCTTATTATTAGAATCCGGTTTTGTCTTCAATTCCGATTTCTGGGTCTCTGGAGAGCCGCTCATGATCCAAAGCGAAATGGCCATGATGGTAAAATTGACTGCAATCAGCATAGCACTGGGAAGGTAAGTGCCAATACTGACAAAGCGTCCAGCATGCATAAGCAAGTAGAAAAAAAAGCTTTGATGCAGATGTTCCAACAGGTTGTTCAAACTGCGAAACGTACTTTCGATTACTCGACCCATTGCCATTTCATCTTGCCAACCTTCACCAAAAGGTTGTAAAGTGAGAGCGTCAACATGATATGGAATGAAACTGCTATGCGGTCCCGCAGCATTCCCTATACCTTGGCTGAGCATGCCGCGTAGCATTGTCTGTAGCCTATCGTTATAAATGTCCTGCGCATTCCACATCTGTTGCAAGCTGACTGGAATTCCCATCTGAGTGCTTGCGATTGCAACCACTGTATTCAAAAGGTCTAAGTTGGGAAGCTGGCCATTTATCCCGTCATAAGCTATATGTATCGATTCAAACCGGTGATCGAATGGGTAATCAATGACGACTGCCCCTTGCAAAGCGCCGCTCTTAAGCGGCAAGGCTTCGACAGAAGGAGAGATGTGCGTATCATGGTATGCATCCACCCAAGCTTGAGGTCCGGCTTTACTGTCCGGTGTGATTAAGAAAATAATGTCTTTTGACCAGAGTGACCATCCTGCTCTCCCGTCAGCCCTTGAATTAGAGGTTAGAGATCAAAACTTCTTACTTTTGAAATACCTAGCCAGAGTGATCACAAGAGCAACCCCGCTGCGATTGATGATACCATCCATATTTCTCCATGCTCCTACTAGCACAATAGCCTCCGTAGCATCTCCACGCGGGGCACGGAGAATGGCATATATATTCTCCCCTGCATATGTTTCCCCCGCAGACTTGTATTCGTACTTTTGCCGAGCAGTCTTAAGACCAGCATTTTTGAAAAACTCTTCCAGTCTGTCATTAACCCTAATTCAAGCTATTAAGTCGTCTTCATTCCTTATCTCATTGCGGCATTACATACTCTGTGTTGCTTTTGTCTTCTAGTGCTAATACCTCGTGTTTGAAAGCTCGAAATATATTTTGGTCGCTGCCAGCAAAGTATGTATGGACTTGACCTGGAAGGAGAGCATTCTCCGAAACATATGTCTTTCGAGAATAATCATTCAATGGCAGCAGTAATAGCCATGTAACTCCCACTAGTATACATAGAAGAGATAAGTAGGGAGGTAATTTCAAGATCCGAGGATCACGTCGTAAGAGCAGCCCTGGAGCTATAGTCGGATTAGTAAGATAGAATCCTGATTGAGAAAGCACGTACTTAGGGTTGCCATGATTTTTACTACAGTTGCTTTGATGATGAGCTGCGCAACATCATTAACTCAGTTACTGAGCATGGAAAGCTACGCGTGTCACTAACCTGGCGCATCAATGCGCGAAAAGTTCCCCACACAATATGACATCGGAGCTTGTCAGCCACACGCAAGTCTCTCCACCAAATTGTTTAGTTTGGATCAATCCTTATAGAAACACACAGCCATTATTCTTTACTGAAATTCATTAAATGTATATCTTTTGACCAATTCAATTTTACATTGTTCTATTGCCCAACATTTTTACTCCTTGATTCCGTCTAATTTCATCGTGAACCTCAACTCCAAATAAATGCGTCGCTACTCATTTACAACATATTTAGCGTACAAGATCCATGGAGGACATATAATAACATCGGCTCAGGGTCCCAAACGGTGTCCGAGAGAGATTCCACTCTCTGATATGGTACTGGTGCTTCCATTAACCGTGGGAAGCACGCCATATCGGCCATAGGTTTTCTGGTCGACAGATACGTAATGTGGAAGTCTCCCAAGCAAATTCATCTTCCCTTCTATCCAGCGAAGGATCTTCTCTGGAGGCGCTAGGAATCTCAGGTATCCAAAACCCCCTGTGCAAGATATCAGTCAACTATAATAACTATCAAAATGGAGGAAAAGCTTACATCCGTATCCAACAGCAAGGCCGCAAGTGTGACCCAGAAAACTTGTGCTTGGAACAAGAAATGAGACAAAGAGCACAGTTATAATAGGGGTTGTCCAGGTAGGAATCCGAGTAGTCCCAAGGCTGAACGTAGGGTTAGATCGGTATGTCTTCACACCTTCATTCGCAAGCAACATGAAAACCCAAACGCTATCCAAAATCAGCAAATAATGTTCAAGTGTTCAATGTCCAGGCATAACCCTTACCTGGCCCCAAGAACTGTAGTGTTCATCCGAAGAATGTCCCTTTCCAGGAACGTATACATCAGTGCAGGAATTGTGGACAGGGCTAAGGGACGTGTCAGCAGTCGACTCTATGGTCATAGAACAATCGCAATTCCACGTACGTCCAAAGAAGAGAAGTAGGGAAGTAAGAGTGCCATGTTCGGCCTCGAATCTCTCCATTAACGGCGTCAATGCAAGGAGGTTTATAAAAGCGTGGAAGAACCCAGTATGGATGAAAGGGAAAGTATTCGTCCGATACACTGTGGATACGGACGATGTCAGAAAGCATGTCTTTGGCAGCCACACACAATAGAAAAGGGATACTGGGGAAAGGCCAGAGTACTAACATGTGCTAAACCCTATCTCCTTTGGTATTAAGGCGCCCCATTGCACAACGTCCCAAACGGACTGTATGCTCGCAATCCAAAAGAAAATTATAATGGTGATGACCACGCGTGTAAATAGTGGTAGTCGGAAGATGTATGAACGGAATCGAGCGGCGCTGAATTGAGGTATGGACGAGGGCATCGTGATAAATGTCCTCCGGCGTGCGTAATCTGAATCTCCCTCTTGCTTACAGCAATATTCGGCCGAACGTAGTAACTTAAAGGAGTAGAGTTTGCCCTTTGCGGCCTATTCAATTAATCCACCTACTATCAGCATTTCCGTCCCCTTGTATCGGTGCTTATTTCAAGGGGAAATTTAGCAACGGAGATATCATCAGCGGCCCCGGAAGAATCTTGCGCCGGCACTAAAACCCCAGGATCTCGCTACTGGTTTCGTGCATGGCCGCTTACAGTTCCATGTAGGTATATTGTACATTCTTCTACTTTGCACCAAGGTCGTCTTCATAAATTAGCGCGAGTATTCCGTGATAAAAACTTCAAATTGTATACATATGCAGCACATATTATAATCACTGGAACGAGCCTGGATTATTCTTCGCATAGCTGGGCGTATTACGTTACTCCATGACCCATGTGGCCAACTGAGAAAAGACGCAACCACCGTAAGAAATCCGCGAGAGTTGAGCATAATTAGCGCGCAAGTATAATATATAAATCAATTTTTGTTGATATATTCTCTGGCTCTATCCGTTTGTCGAGCTAAAAGGAGAAGTGTTGCATCTCGCTGCTCCTGAATCTGGAGCTTTTCCACCTCGGATCGATAAGAGATGTGATATTTAGTCAATCCACGGAAGATAAATGGAAGATTTGTTGTATGTACCTACAAATATCTACCGAAAATATTGAAACCAACATATCACCTAATGAGCTGGCTTAACCTCTTATTCGCTCTGGCCATGCAACATCTAAGATAGCTTCTACACGCCCTGATGCTCTGAATAGTAATTTCAAGTGTCCAGGTGATCCTGAGGGCACTCTGGGTGTACAAAATTGCTGTCCCCACTATGCTAGGACGAGAGAGCACAGAAATACTTATCAATCGATATCATGATGCACTCATTGAAGATATTTGTCCAGAACAAAGCCTCTGTTATACGACTGGAGCAATGGAAGATGATACGGAACAAAACAAGTATATTGAGGATGGAGGATATACAGCAGATACAGTTCGTCAACTCAAAAGGCCCATGGGATATTACAGATTGGGACTACTCCATCACGTTCTCCCAGCATCTTCTTTTTAACCACCCTTCACAATTACGCCTAAGCCTGTTTATGCGCCTTGGCCATGGTGTTCAAAGCACTACCGTTCTTGAACCATTCAATCTGGGGCTCGTTGAAAGTGTGCGAGAGCTTAACCTCGAAGGCCTCTCCGTTCTTGGGGTGGACTCTCATCGTCAAAGGCTTGCCAACTGCGAGTTCGGTAATTAGGAGATCGACCTGATAATCATGTTAGCCTATCTCTGTCCCCGATTTGTGAGGCGCTAGGAATGGGAAATTTTACCTTATCATCTGGGTTGATCTTGTCGTAATCTTCTGGGTTAGAGAATGTAAGAGGAAGCATACCCTGCTTCTTCAGGTTGGTCTCATGGATACGAGCGAAGCTTCGTGTGATAATTGCAAGGCCACCAAGATGTCGAGGTTCGAGAGCAGCGTGTTCTCTTGAGGAACCTTCACCGTAGTTCCAGTCTCCAATAACAACCCACGGAATACCCTTCTTCTTGTAGTCTCTAGCGGTGGCGGGGACAGCATCATATTCACCAGTAGTGAAGTTCTTGACCTTATTTGCCTCGCCATTCTCAGCATTGATAGCACCGATAAGCATGTTATTCGAGATGTTGTCCAAGTGTCCACGGTACTTGAGCCAAGGGCCGGCCATGGAGATGTGATCAGTGGTAGTCTTGCCCTTGGTCTTGATGAGAATCGGAACATCGACAGCATCCTTACCATCCCAAGCCTTGAATGGTTGGAGAAGCTGCAGGCGATCGCTAGTAGGTGAAACCGCGACTTGAACAGAGTCCCTGGAAGCTGGGGGAGGCTGGTAGGTGTCTTGTCCAGGGTCATAGCCTCGTTGTGGGAGAGCCTCACCGACTGGCTCAGCCAAAAGGAACTCATTTCCATCCTTATCCTTGAGCTTATCAGTGAGAGGGTTGAAGTTGAGGGTACCAGCAATGGTCAAAGCAACAACCAAGTCTGGGGAGGTAACGAAAGCGTGGGTGGCAGGGTTGGCATCATTACGGCCGGTGAAGTTACGGTTGTAGGAAGAGATGATGGAGTTAGCCTCTCCCTTCTTAACATCCTGACGATCCCACTGGCCAATGCAAGGACCGCAAGCGTTGGCGAGCACTAGGCCGCCGAACTCTTCGAAAGTCTTCAGCTGGCCATCACGTTCGATAGTTGCGCGGACTTGCTCGGAGCCGGGAGTCACAGTGAAGAGGGATTTCGCCTTGACTCCATGGTTGAGAGCATCACGAGCAATGGACGCAGCACGGGTCATATCCTCATAGGATGAGTTGGTGCAGGAGCCAATGAGGCCAACCTTAAGCTCCTCAGGCCAGCCGTTGGCCTTGACAGCCTCCTTAAACTTGGAGATGGGAGTAGCAAGATCAGGAGTGAATGGACCGTTGATATGGGGCTCGAGCTCGGAGAGGTTAATCTCAATGAGCTGGTCATACTCGGCGCCTTCATCCTCACGCAGCTCCTTGGCGTAAGATCTGGCAAAGTCTCCAATGTCTTTGCGCTTGGTGGATGCGAGGTAATCATACATGCGGTCATTGAAGGGGAAGAGGGATGTGGTGGCGCCGATCTCAGCACCCATGTTGCAAATGGTGCCCATACCGGTGGCGGAGATGCTCTCCGTACCAGGTCCATGATACTCAACAATGGCACCAGTTCCACCCTTGACAGTGAGGATACCAGCTACCTTCAAGATAACGTCTTTGTGTGGAAGTCAGTATGTTTTGCTGCCGAATTGCACAGAAACTCTGAGGATCGTAACTTACCCTTTGGTGCAGTCCATCCAGATAGCTTGCCAGTGAGCTTTACACCAATAATCTTGGGGGCCTTCAGCTCCCAGGGAAGGTTGGCCATGACATCAACGGCATCAGCTCCACCGACACCGATAGCGCACATACCGAGACCGCCAGCATTTGGTGTATGGGAATCAGTACCGATCAAGAGACCACCTGGGAAAGCATAGTTTTCGAGCAAGATCTGGTGGATGATACCAGAGCCTGGCTTCCAGAAACCAATGTTATACTTAGCGCAGGCGGTGGAAAGGAAGTCATAGACTTCCTTGTTGATATCGACAGCTCGAGCCAGATCCTTGGCTCCGCCCTGCTGAGCCTCAATCAAGTGGTCACAGTGGACGGTGGTAGGGTTGGCCACGGAAGGCATGCCCGCAGACATAAACTGCAGAATGGCCATCTGAGCGGTAGCATCCTGGCATGCCACGCGATCTGGGCGAAGTTTGAGATAAGAGACGCCACGCTCAATCTCCTGGCCGTGGGGGTCGTCGAGATGGGAGTAGAGAATCTTCTCCGCGAATGTCAGAGGGCGATTGAGCCTGCTGCGCACAATGGCCAGGTTCTCGGACATCTTCTTGTAGTTGATGAAGTTACCCTCCTCGTGGATGTTCTGCCTCACCTTCCGATCGAGAGGGGAATCACTGACGGTGGCCATTCGGCGCACGCCCAGCTGGGCAATTGCCCGGCGCTGGGCCACGCCCAGAAACTGTCGTGATGCCAGCATGGTAGAATGGAGCAGGGAGTGGAGAGCTGGAGAGTGAAGGAATTTGAGGAAGGAAGAAGAGAAGAAAGGAAGGTTTTAGTCCGCAACCGAGACGAGAGCTTAAACTCGGAACACCAGCCTGTAGCCGATACCTTGACGCGGGAATTCGCGGCACGAGCCAATCACTGGTTGGGCAATTGACCAAGCAGTGGCTGCTGATAGGCTGCCGAGGCAGAAGCGATGATATCACTCAGCCGACGGCAGGTTGCAACCACAGCGCATGTCGACATCAGCACCACAGCGCTGACTGGTACGAGCAGCGGAGAACACAGCAAGGCATGCCAGAGCAAAAGCTCCCTACGAGAGATCACAAGTGCAGATGCAGAGAATGGCCGCATGGCGGATCACGGATCATCAGTCACGTGTCAACACCATTTGCCTAATGTTGGCGGCCTTGAAACAGCGCGATTACGCTAGTTCTACCTAATGTCCTGCGTGCATGATATGAGAAAGGAAGAGAAAGATAACGACGGCGCCTTGCGTGGGAGCAGTCCCTGCGCGGCTTTCTGAGAGACGTTTTTCAGTTGATCGCATTTAATTCAGACGCAAACAACAGTCTCGCACCGCAGAGGACGCACGGGCGTCGACGGCGAGTCATTCACATCCAGTAGGCGACATTATTTTCAATTTTTTCCATCCTTTTTTTTTGGCTTGTGATACCATATGGACCAGCGGATGTGCGGACTATCCCCAGCTCCGCGGCTATCTTCATTTGGCGCTTCCTCCGACCACCCGACCTCGGACCCTACTTCTGCCGAGAGCATTACTGTAGCTTCATTGTATTGTAACGGATCCAAGCTACGGGATCTATCCCCTCAGACCCCAAAGGCTTTAAAAGCCTTTTTTAGCTTTGATGCCATATGAATACGGCATCAAAAGAGTGAAAGACAAAACATGAGTGGACAGTATCCCTGCATATAATTTTGGCCTGACGAGCTGTATGAGCCTGAGGGGATAGATACCAAGTTGAAGCTATAAATAAAAATATACCAGTGGTAACCTGAAATATGAACTTCCTTCTCTTGGCCAAACAGAATAACCACCGCGAAATTAATGTTGCTCCCAATCTACTGACATTGCCGTCATATTCCTATGCTCCCAAGGAACGAAAAATATCAAGAACAGCGAGAAGTTCTAATCCAATCCAGGCCGTTCAGCTAATGCTTTGATTAAAACATCCATGCTAGTATTCCGATTCCTAGTCGGGTTATCCTTGCTAGGAGGACCCTCCAAACTTATTTTAGGGGTTTCTCTTGTATGTAGCTCTCAATCTATTTTTTCAAGAATACCCAAAGGCACAGGTGACCGTCCAGACTACTGCAAATACGGCTGTCAATTTAAACACGAACTATGTACACGACATGCTCTTCACAAAATCAGATACGGATTTCTGCGGCGCAACAAGTAGAGTATAGTTCAGACGTTACTTAGTGCCGCCAACATAAGGCGGATGCAGTAGATTTTAGGTGGTAGAGGCCACGAACAGTACTAATGTTCCTGCGACGATGATTCGAGCAGAAGGTCAGAGAAGAGGCAATAATACCCTTCCCAAATTCGATACTCTCTTTTTCTTAGGCCAGGCGTATTTACTTCTTCTTGAACCCCGGGGGTATAAGGGCTTTGGGAAGGACATTATATGTATACGAACCACATTAACCTACGCTGGCTTCTCAAGATTCTCAATCAGTGGCAATAAGGGCACATCGTCAGTTTGGCTATCCGTCCAAGTACTGTGTACATGCTATAAAGTAGAAAATGAATACACAGCCGAAATATGTTATCATTCAGTAACAGAGAATATTAGGAATCCAATGGAAATTATCGAATTAAAGACTTATTATTCAGAATTGGAAACATTGGTTGCACAGATATCTGTTAACCATAGCAGAGACCCGGTAGCTTGATTGGGACAGCGGCAACCCGACCGTACAGTAGCCGCATTGAAATTTTACCGTAGATCAGATCTCGCTCGCCAACCACAGACCTCGACTTTTTGCAGCATTAAATTATTCCCCAAGCTTGCGCGACTGGCGAACACCATGGGTATCCCACAGAAGTCGACCAGAACTAAGACTCGACGCCGCACAAGGTGAGTTTTTTTTAAAGCTGGTATTCTCCACACCGGCCCTTGAGCCCGAATTTATTCGTTAGATACTCGGCTTGCTTGGAGATGTTAACGTCTATTCAGAGACATAGATCAGATTGCATCCGACCTACGCTCTCCTAAACATCTAGCACAGTGGAAGAGTACCAAGGCTGCGGAAGATCTGCCAGGTTTGGGCCAGTATTATTGCATTGAGTGCGCAAAATGGTTTGAATCAGAACACAGCCTTGTCACCCACCGCAAGGGTAGCACGCACAAGAGACGGTAAGTCCCTCTCCTCTTGGTTACCAAACACATACCAGTCCAGTTCAAAATCTAATGCGAGCTGTGTAGGTTAAAGGCACTAAAAGACGAGCCATATACACAGAAAGAGGCGGAAGCCGCCATAGGACTGCGGACAGATAATGGATCGAGGCAAGCTGCCAAAGACGCCGTTGAAGAAATGGAGGTGGAGATGGACAGTTGAAGACGCTCTTCTCCCTGGAAATGACGAAGATGGCCGACACTCCAACCATGTCCAGCTATATTTTGAGCCTTCATTGCACCACTGAATGGGGATCCCGCGAGGTCACTTCAGCTCGGACAGTGGAGCGGTGGCTTGGTTACGGGTGCAGAAAACTGGGTATCATTATCTCAAACTACGACCTTTTGCAGCTCTTGCGAGACCACTTGCACGAGTGCCTCTCACCCCACCACGGGCAGTACCACCTCGACCAGACGGTCCCATTCCTCCGCGGCTAGCACTGCCTATCCTGGACGCAGGTGCTGGTGTCGAAAACTTCGGTGTAGGTTTTGAGGAAGCAGGAGGATTTTCTACAAATGATGTGTCCGTGGTCCTAAAGACAACGGTTAAGGTCAGGCATGAGAGTTGACAATGGCATGGGTCTCTTACATAAAAGTTGTTTCAGCGTCAGATTCACCGTGCATTCTCTCAGAATTTGTTGATTTATCTGTATTAGAAGTGTCAGCGTAGTCTATATGTCATTAGCTTGTGCCGATTTACTCAATTGCTCATCATGTTGCTGTGCTCGACGAAATGAGTCGGGAATGGGCGCCTATGAATTATGTCAGCCAAGTCAGACAATCGAGCAGGAATATCCTGAGCTCTAACTTCTGGAAAATCCACACAAAATGCATTCATGTTTAGTCCATACAGGAAGGCAGCAAAGTTTTCGCTGAACCTCGCCAAGCTCTCATGCATTAACTGGAGGTGCATGAAATTTGCCTCCAGATCAGCAATGGAATCAGATAATTCAGCAAACTGGGGCTCCAAGGACTCCAGAGGGAAGTCTGAGGCCCCGCCGACGCTGGATTTTCCCGCGTCGCGTAGCGATGACCGCGAGGACGCACGCAATGGGGTGGTTGGGCGAGAGGGTGGTCTTCTAGTCGCGGACGCTGATCGTTTGGCGCTGCTGCCACCCTGAGGAGTGGTAGAGGAAGCCATAGTAATAGATGAACACAGTTGCTGCCTCCTATGTCGTTCCGCCGATGCCTGGATAGTACGTATGTGACGCGAAGAATCTCGGAAAATCTTCCATCCCGCTGTTTGCACTTATCACCACGTGATTGTATTTGCAAGAAGTTAGAATTCTGATGTGAACAGACTCTTGACATTTGATTTTCCTTCTCTGTTTAAAATAATTATGTTGTAGTTCAGCTTGCATTAAAAAAGAACGCTGTGTTGCTTGATGATTAATCGTTATGAGATTGAAAATGTTGACAACTTGATAGCGAGCCTTGCGCCTGGATTTGTTTAAAGTGAGCTCCTCAGCCCAAGTCACGTATGTGTACATTAAGTGCATAGATCTAACATTTTGAACTAAAGTTCATTTCGTCCGTATCGTCAGTCTTAGAAAGCAGTGCAGCATATGCCACTAGAGCCAGTTACTTGCCATGGTTGCCATGGTTGCTATGGTAACCAACCCCTCATGTCGATGAACGTAGGTACAGCATTAGTTCAGAACTCCGTTTACAAAGTAGCAGGCAGCGTCTCGACAGATATGGGGAGAGTTGACTTAGATTACACTAATGACGGTCTTCTGGTTCCTCAGGACTTGCTTAAAGGCTGCCAGAATCCGGCCAACCTCCCCGAAACACGACGGAGGGTAGCAAAGCAGAGTCAAGTGTTCGTGACGGTTTCTAGCACAGCATCCAACGATAACGGGAAAGAATGCAGAGACGGGATCAAAGAGAAGGAATTGATGGAAAATTTCTCGAGTCAATCTCCGATGAAATCAAAACTAAAGAGAAGGATACTCAAAAGCAAGGCTGATAATCCCCTACTACGCCCGCTCTCCAGTATCCACGACCATCTCGCATCTTCAGAACCACGGAAAGATGCCTCCAAGGATAAAGTGAAATTAGGATGGAAGAAGGACTATGTGATGAATAAAGTTAAGCGCGGCGGTTTTGAACAGGAAGGTGCAGTGGAAGCCGTGGACACCAAGGGCCTGGATCGATATTGTGATACCTCCGCCAGATGGACTATTCATAACTCTTCACCCAAGGATCCCATAAAAATAATCGACATAGATGAGAAGGCAGTGAGGCTTGATGGATGTGAATCATCCAGGGAGAAGAACCATACGTTAGGTGAAGATGAGGAAATGTTAGATGGACGGCAGCAGCCGAGGGCGGCTTCAAGAGAGTGCAGTGGAGATTCGGCGGAGTTTGGCACGAGAAATATGTGGGAGAGTGAGCCGGAATTTTATCAAAGTGACCAAGATCAAGAATCAGACGGATTATCCGATTTCATTGTAGATGATGATACACTCCAAGAAGATGATTCGGATTCTCCAATGCCTGCACCAAGGCCAAGGAGGAGACTTGTCAGGGGAAGAAGGCCGGGAAATGACCAAAATACCTATGTGGATATTCTGGACTCGCGGATGAGAGAGCTATCACTAGTGAATGCGAGAGGAGAGAAGACTACGGACAGATCTTCAGATATGCCGATGGAAAAACTCAGTTACCCAGCTGAAGGGAAAATTGGGGATGAAGATGGACTGGTATCCGAGAAACACCCAACACAGCAGGAAGAGGTGCCCTATATCACAACCCCACCGCGAAACCCTGAAAAAAAGATAGGAAGTCTCATATCTCCAAAGAAGACCCAGCGCATACCCCAGCCTTCTCATCGACCAAGCATGGGGAGCTTCTGGAGCCAGGAAGCCGTCAATGAGTGGAATGATGAGTACTCGCCGCGGAAGATGTCTAAACCTGCGCCAACTCTGTTCAGCAAAGCAGATATTTCAGGCGAAGATCTTCTTCCCTCTCCAGCGAAAAGCAAGCAGAGAGAAAACAGCGACGGTCGTGCGATGAAGAAAGAATTCTCGATAAAAAAGCAGCAAATTGCTGAGTCCTTCCTTGTTGAGCTTGACAGCAATATTACGGATGGTCGGATTGCAGAACTCACTGCGGAATCAGGAGGAGTGAAGATAATATGGAGTAAGACTCTTCAGACTACTGCTGGGAGAGCAAATTGGAGGCGCGAAGCAGTCCAGCCTCTTAAGCTTGGTCCAGATGGCGCAATACCTAAGTCTAAATACCGTCACCATGCCAGTATTGAACTTGCCGAAAGAATAATCAGCGATGAGGATAGGCTACTCAATGTTATGGCCCATGAGTTTTGCCATCTCGCGACTTTCATGATTAGCAATGTAAAGAACAACCCACATGGAAAGGAATTCAAGAGCTGGGGAGCCAAATGCAGTCGCCGTTTTGGTGATAAGGGTGTAGAAGTCACCACGAAACACTCCTACAGTATTGAGTACAAATACATCTGGGAGTGCACAGCTTGCAAGGTTAAATACAAGCGCCAATCCAAGAGCATTGACCCTGCGAGACATAAATGCGGAGCATGCAAGGGCCAGCTCTTGCAAATTAAGCCAGCACCTAGAGGAGGTGATGGTAAACTAGGCGAGTACCAGCAATTTGTCAAGGACAACATGAAAAAGATCAAGGCGGAAAATCCTGGAAGCCCACAAAAAGATATCATGGGAATAATAGGCAGGAGATACCAGGAACACAAGGCNACTGAAACTCAAAGCTGGGCAAGTTCAGGACAAGGCTGAATGTATTAATCAGTTATCAGGTTCTGTGGTGAGGAAGCTTGATTTTCTCACTATTACAGATTTGGGAGAGTAGATACGTGCGTATCCTCAACTACTACCTGTATCATTCCTTGTATTGTCGAAGGCACATATGATATGTAAGATTAATTAGGTATCGTCGCTTTGCGTTTATTTCATGCTACAAGTTTATGCTAACCCCGATATTGAAGCAATCCCCATGCAAATAACCCATTGGCTGTTTTTATTTAAACTTCCTTGAAGAGGTCCCAGTCTTTGATCTTGAAGGTCTCCCAAATTCTTGCCGCATACTCCACTGCACTTTCGATCAACTTTCCTTGTTTACCTAATTGTAAATCCACTTCCTCTTCAGAATACTCTCCTTTGATGTGTGGTACATTGATAGATATCACAATGTCAGTGGATTCCTTTTCCAGTCTAATTAAATTCAGAACAATAGCCGTAAAATCAGGGGCTGAGTTCTTCGCATCTGGTTTTGGAGGGGGTGTTTGGGTTGCTATAAGAGTATACGCTGGCGTACCCTCTCTGATTATTTGATATGAGCAAATGACATACGGATAACGTATTTTCAACCGGGAGTCTCGCTTACGGGAGTTTTGAGAATACAGTGTTCGTGGTGCTCCAGACCTTGACAGTGTCAATATCTGAATCAACTATATCCTCAAGATGGGTTGTCAGAGCCGCGCCATCAATGGCGGCTCCAGTACCGGGTACGCCAACTCGTTCCGTAATATCGAATATTATACTCGTAAATCCGTCCTTATCAAGGAACACCTCCTGATTATTCGGAACTTGTCGTATATCACTGAACAGTCAACCAAGTCCAAAAAACAAAGCGTGAGGCACTTTACCTTACGTCTGCAAAGTTGGATGGGAGATCAACGATAAGTGCCCCACCAAAGAGCGGGGTGCTGGTGTATGTAGTCATGCTCAAGTATGTGCCGCTGGAGATTAAAATATTCTGAGATTACGAGTCTGAGGTATTACCTAACCGGAAACCTTCACACAGACACTGAAATGACGCTCGTTTTTTAAGTCGATTTCACAGCGGCGAAGTTTGATGTAGCTATTTGGTTTTATGCCTGAATATCCAGGTTTTGAGGTGATCTCAACCAAGCTTGCCGATTGAAAGGCACGAGATGGCAACAGTATGGGGATTCCCGAGGGAAGGGCGATACTGATACAAGTTTTATCGTAGAATCGCAATTTCCTATCGCCCAGGCGCCCCCTAAATTCCTCGATGCGCCGAATCTTGCTGTTCTGGAAGTCCAAATTCCTGGTTGTCACCGGTAACGCCAAGACTTGCCAGTCGATGACATAGTAGACGTGACCTTGCCGTCATATTAGAGACATCTCGTTTATCTTCGCTTGTGGAGCCGAGCGAGCTCATATGGTGGCCAGAAGGATTAAAAAATAATCTGAAAACACGGAATGTATTACTTAGAGCCGGTACATGGAGCCAAAAAAAGAAAGCAAAAATTTCTGAGAAGCTCAGAGGTTGTTTGAAAAATTGGTCAAGGAGCTATGTCGGCAAGGACCGTTTGCTACTGGTAAAAGGCAAGTGGCAAGTTCAATTTCCCTGTCCGAAGCTCCAACCCGAACTGGCTTATTTTAATTTATAAAGCAATCAATACCCAATCTCACCCCAGGCTTTCAGTCACATGATCCTCCGCCGCTCAACTGATTTCTCCAAGATTTTGTTTAATTTGTGAAAGCCAGGTTATAAGTTGATCCGTGCTGACATAGCTGATAGTTTCGCAATACTTCGTAGTACCACGAGTAGTCCATCCTCTGGGGCGATGCTTCTTCTCTTGAGCTTTTCATGGTAACGAACAGAAATGTGTTCTTTAAAATAATTAATTACTCGTCACCGTTTTATGAAGGCAGTAGGAATAAGCGGGTGTGGCTTCACGTGGTTCCGGACCCCGGAGGTATAATGCCGCCGAGACTCAAGACAAACACCCCGCAATTGACAGACCATGTACTACTAATTCAAGTGAAGCTCTCATTCAGACGCCCCATCTCATAATGGCTGCTTGTATATTCTGTAAGATAATCAAGGGTATAGAACTGGTCCCACGTTAAAAACATATTTCACCCAATTGACCAAAATTCCTTAGGGGATATCCCATCCTTCAAGCTTTTTGAGAATGACAAAGTATTTGCCTTCCTGGATATACAACCTCTCAGCAAAGGCCATGCTGTATGAATTATACGCCCACGTAAGATTCTAGTATAATAACATGCTTTTAGTTGGTTATTCCTAAGCACCATGGTGAAAAGTTGATCGATATCCCGGACGATCAGCTAAGTGAGATTCTGGTATGTAGCTTTCCAATCAAGTTACTCCCGACGAGGCTGGTTTTACTATATTCGGATTCTTCTGACAGTGCTGAGACTCTATAGCCGGTGGTAAAGAAACTAGTTAAAGCAACTGGTGCCGAGAACTACAACGTTCTTCAAAACAATGGCAGACTTGCACATCAAGAAGTTGGACATGTAAGTAGTTGTCGATTCCTGAGCAGTAACCTATGGTGTCTCTGACTTTTGGACAATAGGTCCACTTCCACATGGTATGTATATAGTTCTGACACGGATGGTCCACCCACATCGGATCAATCAGTATCTTGTGTGGTTTCATGCTTACGTATTGTAACAGATTCCCAAGCCCAATGTCGAGGAAGGCCTGCAGATAGGTTGGCCAGCGCAGAAGACGGACATGGATAAGCTTAAGGCTCTGTTTGAGGATGTCAAATCGAAGATGTAGATAAATTCCAGGGCAAAAGCGAAGTGTTCAAGGGGCTATTCAATTTGGCTCGAAGGACATCACGTAGGTACGTCTAATAGAGAATTTGCGATGGTGCTATTCTATCATGCGACTTCTGTTATTTGCGACCCATATTCAAAGTGGTAGATGTGTCCCGGTCCACCATAGATCATTCCATATACATATACCAAGCCAAGCTTCGACGAAGAACAACCCCATATCTATACGGTATGAAAATCTAATCTACATCGTCCGCAGATGTTTCGGCTGCCATAGGTGTCGAATGTTGGGATCTAGAGGACCAGTTTATCTCACCCCCCGGTTTGATTATACCTGATCGGTCATAATAAGATCGTGCACGGATATAGGGATCCGTTGCCCAATAGTTATCACGGAGCCTGTTTGCCAGCTCGTTTCGTTTGGTCTTGACCGAGCCTATATCTTCATCTTCCCCGTTTATCCAGCTGAGAGTAGCCTTCTCAAATTCCTTGACTATAGCATCTTTCTCGGCAAATAACCTGTCTCTAGTCTCTGTGTCCTCCATCTTACTGTTTTCGCCGGGTACGGGCTCCAAATATTTGTATTCCCAATCCTCTTCCCCCCCTAGCTCCTTGATGATATTACTTTTAGGCACATACTGCTCTAAGTCTTCTTGGCTATTTGTGAAATGGACCTTGCTCGCTACAACAGGGTCCAACCATCCTTTAATAATCTTCCAGATACCTGGTACGGTTAGAAATTGACTCACGCGTAGACAAATTCAATATTCCATACCTTGGAAGATCCACGGTGCCTTGTGAACAAGAACGACGCCAAGACTTTCAGGATAATTCGCCTCAAAGCATTTGATCATGAATTTCACAGGTGCATAATCCTAATGGATGTGAGTGAGGGCTGTCATATCTCAGGAAACAATGAAGCACGAACCATATTTGCCATTGAGAATCCAGTCATGTCAAAAACAATGCACTAGAAAATATTTAGTAATAGCGCAGGAAATCAGATAAATGATCCCGACGTACCGCTGTGTCCACTGGAGGAGCGAGAGTTAAACGGGCAGTTTCAATAATGAACACAGTGTATCTCTCAAGACTCTCCTCACTCTGCTCTCCCTGTCTGTGAAGGCGGACCCTCACGAAACACATTGGTCTGTTCTCCTTGTCCACCCCATGTAAGAAGCTCTTTCCTAGCCTCAGTTGAGCAAGGAAGTCTTCTCCAAACTTCTTTTTAGCGGAATCATTGCCAGCAGCTTGTTCAACCGCAAGGGCTTCACCGTTCTTCATTATATCGTCATCAACATGAGCATCATATGCCCTCCATCGCATGGTAGAGACCATCATTATCAGAGCTTTGTCCACGTCCCATTTCCTGGCCCGCAGAAATCGGAGTAATAGCGCATCGGGGTGGTCCATTTTCACCATGCTCCAAAACGTTGATCGTATGGTCTCCGGAGTTATATTGGCTAGCGCCTCATAGAACTCCTTTGTTTGACCGTACTTATCATCTGTATCTGCCTTGCCAGGGGAGTTTAGAACGTTAGACACTGTCGACTCCACGGAATCGGCATCATCCCCTCCTTTTTTTCTGCCAAATACACCAAGCCTCTTCTTTTTGGTCTTTTTTGACGTGGCCCCTTCCGCCTTACCTGTGCCATTTGTTGCTGTCGTGCCATTTTCACCGTTCGGATTATATATACCACAAACGCTAAGAGCTGCGATCCAAAGCTCTCGAAGCTTTTCCTCCTGCTCTGCAGTCAAGTTACCCACACGACCTGGTGGATTTACAGGCGCCATACTATCCCTGTCCTCAATAACGGATATCTTTATGAATGTGGACGATTCCCTACCACTCTCTGGCCAGTCTCGCTGCTTGGAATCCTTGTAAAATGGCTGGTTTCCCGGTGCTGTGGTATATAAGATGCTGCCGACGACAAACCCCCCAAGTATAATGGCGGTCCAGCCAACAATGGCACCTTGTTTGCGATCCGCTCCAAGAAGTGTGCGATGATGAAAGCTTGGGCTGTCACGGTACGAATGTCCTCGTGATCTAGGCGGGTTCTTGAAGCTGCTGCCAGAAATCCTAACAGAAGACGAGCAAGGCCCTCTATCTGGACTTCTTTGTAGCTTTGAGGAGGTTCCGGACGTGAACTGTCGTTGCGAGAGTCGGAGGGGTGTAGATACTCGGCGGCGCACCAAATTGTAGAATGTGGGCGCGTGGGGGGAGGACCTCAATGCCCTATTCTGGAGAGGGGGGGATGTGGAAATGATATTTGAGGGGGTGTTCGTCCGTAGGTCATAAAGTGCGAACTTTAACAGTTCTGCACCTTTTGATCCGTTCATCTACCACTGCAGCGGCGCGCTGGGATACCCAAGACCCAGTCGAAAGGCCAATGAGTCCGGATGGATTGCAGAGCGCTGGGTCGCTCCGCTACTCGCTGCCCGGAATGCCCGGCCCTTGCGTCAACAATAGCGCCACAACGTTACTGAAGCGATAATGTGTTCGGAGATACGGTAGGATCCCGCCTTGCGCATAACGTTCCACCAGAGTGATCAAAAAAGAGGTTTGATACAATTGTACCTCCATGGTTTTCGGCTTCTATTGTGTGCCATTCCATACACTTCCATGGCTGTATACGTATCTCTATTCTTATCCAGGGACATTGCGTAGTGGTTTTTTAGTACAGCTGATGTACTGCATAGACCGTCACCAGCCTCTGCCACGCATATCTTTTCCCGTTATAATCCCATTGTGAAGGGATTGCTGCAGCTGGAAGGACATTGTGTGGATTTTGGAGGACTCTACGATGCTGTCCAGTTTTCCTCATCTAGACGTTGCTTTTACAAATCAATTCTGCTGCGTTTCATTCTATGACCTGCGTAATTAAATAGTTGGCGAAGGCTACCATTATAATGGTCTCGCATTTAGTTTTGTTGGCCAGGATGGACCTGACTGGCAAGATTTGTATATTCTGAAAGGGAATTAGGAATCTTTGTCGCCTTTGAAACTGGGTTTAACACTGGGTTTCTCATGTCAAAAGTTCAAAGCTGGTGGTATTTTTTTTTTTTTTTNGCTCGAATCGAGGAGTATCACTTCTTTCTTTATCAAAGGAGAGAAGCTCTCCACATCTGGTTGCGAGCGCCGACACGCTTCTTTATCCAAACACCGGGTAACAAGAGGAGAATAAGACATTCAAGCTAGCTTTGTCAAACAGAGTTACTTTTAACCCGCGAGCCACTGCAAGGTGCAAGCATAAGACTGATAAACTGACCGAAAGCTACGGAGTTTCTCCCCTGCAAAGTAAATATCACACCTGCATCATCTTTATGCTGGTGGTGATTTCAAGACTATAGTATACAAGGGAAAGACGATATAAAACGCCGCGAAGCAGAGGCATGTCGGCAAAGCTACCAAAGCATACAGTATATTCACTGTGTCTTCGGGCAGACAAGATGAAGCTAAGGTTATCTGCAGCTGTCTAAAGGAAATATCTCTCTATGGTGTTTACCATGATCTACTGCACCGGTCTACTCTTTGCTGTACCCCGGGCAAAATATTCATTTACCGCCATGTACCTCTCAATATTGGGTCGAACAATTCCAGGTAGATGGTGCAGCAGCCAACATAGATTACCGAGGAAACACATTATGAAATAAGACCGGCAACGTGCCGATGGTTCAAATTTTGAATCATCATTGTGCCGCTGTTCCCCTCCTCTCTCTCTCCCCTTTCACACTTCTCTCCTTACTCCGCTCGCCGAAGGGGCCAACCAGGCACATCAATAGCACACAGTCTATCAGGTATCATTACCCACAACGCCTTCTCCGGAAGGGTGGAATCAGGATGTTTATGTATTGGGGAAATGACATAAGTATTCTTGATCGAGAGCTTTTCAGCAATGATAGATGGACCTCAAGTGATATTCGATGTGGATCGCAAAATGGTCTTAATGAGGGCCGTCCCCTTCCAGAACAGAAGACAAACACGCAGGCCTCATGGTCTCTTACAGGATATGCTGAGAGTCATCCTGCTCAGTTTCCTAAGAACCATAGAATTCTCCCAAAGAACATGCCTGCTAAGCCCAAGGCAAAGACAAGCCCTGATTGATGACATACAGAATCATCATAGAACGTACGTTTTATAAGATCCGCGGTAATACGACCCTTATATAGCTTGGGCAGATGGAGAAACAAGCACAGTGTAATTTGCACCCACGCTGGGATAAATACCCGACAACCCTTTCTCTCACTGTCTCACCTTGCCGGAGCCAAGAATCTCAAGGGAGGGTCTGTCATGGATAGAACTCAGAATCAATCAATTCCCTGGTCATCATATCCTTGCAACTGGGCCTAATCGCAAGTACACGCTCGGAATACTGAGACAGCAAGGATGAGTTCTGTTCTCGGGGCACTACATTGCGGACACACATGCTTATCTGCCCTTTTACAAAGGTATTTTCCTTACACTAGATCTCTCGCGGTAGCTTCGACATATTTGGCAAGATGGAGAACATTCGTATGTGAAGGTAATTTATATGTGAGGGTAGAGCTTACCGCTGTCCCAAAAAAAGGTAACACAAGTGTGACCGATAACGCCTGATCATAATCTAATCTCACAAGGCTTTATCGTACTCACCAAGCAAAAGAGCGAGATATGCATATCTCGGCGTACTCTATCCATAGATATGCATCTAGAACTGCGCAAGTACCGGAATCTCAAAGTGAGATTGAGGAACATCCTATAAATCCCATGGCGGCGTAGCAGATTTCTCTGATGGTTAGGGGAATATTTTCACAGGCACCGTTTGGATCCGCTGTGCCACAAGTTACGGGGAATGAAAGTGACTATGTGTAGTTGCCGCGGATTGTTGATAAAAGAGCGAGGAAATGGGACCACCACTGGTCTCATTTGCTTTCAATAGCAGCAGTAGAACTGAAGTTCACACTGCTATCTCTCACTTCAACCTACAGCTCCCCCTAAACATACACTGATCGACTGATTATTAATGTGGATCACTTGAATATCTACATATGCCCACATTCTCTTTATCAACCAACTACTGTAGCACACTGGCGGATAGACATGCCTGGCTGCTGCTGTCGTAATCGCGAGGGATGCTTATCAACCCGCCCTCGGAGCATGGGGATTCGGAGCATTCGGGAGAAGAGGTAGCATTACAATACTGAGGAAGAGAGCCACGTTATTTATTAAGCTTCTAATCTCCTACTGAAAAGAAATTGCAGTGGACCGGACGGCTCCTAAACAGCTGAATCTCTACGGCATAATCCGTTAGGAGCGAAGCTCCGGATGACCAATCATGTGCACGAATTGAGACGGCGCATTTGATCAAAGCTTCTTGTCTCATCTGTTCTTTTAATACCCCACGGCGGCTGCTCGTCGAGGTAAACCGCACAGAAACATATCGAGGGACATGTACAATGTGTATGTAGAGTAAAGCTACCGGTCTCTTATCGGATTCTGGCTTGCTCGTATTTTTCGTATCACGGCAGACTAACAAAGGTGTACAGAGCACCGGTCCAGCATATGGCTGTTACGCTGCTCGTGTCGGAACGTTTTAGGAATTTGCCACAGCTCAGAGGGCCGACAGGGGGACTGGCCCCAAAAATCTATTTTAGGAGGTCGAGATGTCTGCCCCACATATGAACTTCAGGAGGCGAGAAATTTTCCCCCCTGTTCTGGACACTTATTATTTTAGATTTTAAGAAAAAGTAGCACATCTCATAACTCTCTCGACGAACCGAATGCCCTGTGTACTGTCCCGCGAGGTAGAGAAGGGGGTGGTGGACGGGCGACAAGAGTCCGTACGTTGCACAATAATCACGATGATCTGAGGCTCAGCACAGCCACTGCGTGTGTGTCTCCCTTGCATTGCTACTCGACAGCCTTTCACCTAGGCCCGAAGCCAGGGAGCTCAATTCGGAGTTTGCATTGGCGGGGACAAAATCATCCTCTGTCTGACATTATTATTGTTCAGCCTGAGTGCAGATGTGCAAAGATGTGCAAGATGTGCACGGAGCAACGTGCGAAAGGAATAATAAATAGATCCAGCGCAACTTCTTTACGGTAATGACTGCCACCGATCGACGGTTCATTTTCCTGTAACAAATGCTTGTCGCACAGATTTCATGCAGTAGATGAGACGACGCGGCACGATCGTCCTGGCTCTGAGCTGGGGCGTTCTCGTGCGGCGGCGGATGAAGCAGTGGCGCCTCTCTACTCTCTCTGTCCCTCTCCTCTCTCTGTCTGACTTGTGTTCAAGACAGGGGCGCGCCCGGAGGCGGGTTTCAGATGCTGGGCGAAGCGAAAAAAAGGGGGCGGCCAGAAACCGCAGCAGCCGAGTGCGTCACTACTCGCACCGGCTGCCAGTAGCAGGCTGCATTGATAACAGCTCTTACGCAGCAGAATTCTCCCCCTCCCGTCACTCTACCGGCATCGCAAAAAAAAAAAAANTTTGGTGAAATTGCAGGAAATCAAGAAATCCAGTTCCACTTGCCAGCCACTGGGAGATGGGCTCCTTGCCTGGTCGCCAGCAACCTGTTTCGCGCTGCGACGTTGCAGCATGGGGAAGGCCAGCCACACGATGACGTCGCGATGCTATTTCGTCGGCGCAGCACTGGAAATAATGGCACTTGTACCTTGCGACTCTCCACACCTCTCTCCTTCGTCTCTTCGGGGGGCGCGCCCATCGCAGCCGCATCCGGACTAGAAGCAGATGCAGCAGGGGAGGGCGGCGGATGTGTCTTGATTTGGGGGAGAGCTTTTTGGCTACCGTACCGTAGACGATACCTTTATGCGCTTTTTTGCCAGTTGAGCCCAAAGTGTCGAAACGGAGAATGGAGCATAATGCCGGAGCCTGCTGGAGCTGGAAGCGGCGCGAGAGGCGAACCACACCTCGAACTTAGCAGTGCCGACGTGCCCCTGAATCCGGCGGGGCCCATGGATGCGCGCGAGCAACTCACTCACGTATGTCAGTCACTCACGCAGTCGCTCGTTCACCCGGGCGGAGGCACGATCGATCGCAGCAGAGAGAGACAAATCGTGCGGGCTCGCAGGACCCAGTGTAATCGCCAGTGTGTCTGCGCCCCCGGTCGTCGAGGTCCACTCGCGAGCCCCAGAGCAGCTGGCACCGTATCGCTGGCCCAGCCCAGGGACGCCAGAGGGAGCAGGACTGTCCAGGCGTGCCAGGGCCTGTTGAACAGAGCTGTCTGGTAGCCGGGCGTGGCAGGTAGGCACACAGGCAGGGAAGGCCGGGAGGCAGGGAGGGCAGGGAAAAAAGCAGGTCGCGGGTGCTGGGAAGCTGCGATGATGGGCCACTGACGACGTGCTCCACCAACCAGCCCTGGCGCATCAGTGCTGGGTACGCAATACCAAGCCGCTTGCGGGTTGACGGGCACTGCGCGAGGGTACCGGGTACCTCAGGAGCGTGCGACCGAGCGAGCTTTTTTTCTCCTGATCCGTCACCTCTCTGCGCGGACCCCGGGCGACTCGCTCCCCCAAAATAATCTGCCCGGCTGCAACCAACACGAACCACCGCCTCAGGCGCGCCCCATCAGTCCGGCCACCCGTTTCTCCTGATTCTGTCTTGCTTCTTCTCTCGCCCTCTTCCCTCTCCTTCCTCTCTTCTCATTCTCCCATCTCCCTTCGACATCGTCACACCGTCGAACGGTCACCATTGATTGTTCGATTGGGGAGCACTCGCACCTCTTTCCTGCTACAGCCATCGCTGTGCGTTCTACTCGTTAACCCAACGCTCGTTCGTCTGCCCGGCGCTGCCTGCTAGCACCCAATTCCGCCGTTGCGCACCGCGCGTTGCTATTTGTCCGACCGCCGTGCTTACTCGCCCACGAGAAAAGGGGAGACGCAATCATCGACCAAGCAACACAACCACAACACGACCGGATCAAGGAAAATAACCATCCTGGTTCCTTCCTTCTCCCGCCGCTGTCACTCTTCTTTCTTTCGTTACGAAAAAAACACCAATCTTCGCCCATCTTTCCCTCTCGAAAATTGAAATTAATACGTTTCACCTATTTTTCGTGTGACGAAGGCCCCGGCACCCGTTCGTTAAACTTCAAACCTTTGTTACATTAGCATCTCGACACTGCCATATCTTTTCTTTCCGGCCTCTTTGACACGTCGCTTATCTCTCTCGCTTGGTTCAAGTTGTTGTCTCAGTTCACACTTTCGACTCGGATTCACTGTTCTGCACGCTGGTTTCGTCTTGAGCCTAATTAGTACGAAGAGGAACTGCCCTGAAGTCAACGACTCAAACCACCGAACAAACAGAATAACGACTTTCTTGACAGATGTACACATAATTGTGAGTTTGCTCTCCTGCGATACCAGCTGCAATCCCGCTCTTGGGAGGCTTGGCTAACAACTTATGTTTGGTAGGATAGTAATATAGATCGCAATCATGTCTGGACATCCGCAACAAGGTCACTATGACGACGGCTACGGCCAAGGCCAGCATTATGGCAACACCGATTCCTATTACCAGGATGATCATAGCCAGCAGTACTATGATCAAAACGATGGCTACGGTGGCCATCACGGGGGAGGAGATGGATATTATGATGAATCGTGAGTTCCTTCCAACCCCCCCGGGAGTTTTCGTGTCCCATGTGTGTGTGTGTGTGTGTGTGTGTGTGTGTGTGTGGTAGTGACTGACTTATCTCATCAGAGGATACTACAATGCTGATGCCAACAATCCGTACCATCAGGATGGCGGCTATTACGAGGGCCACGAGCAAGGCGGCCACTACCAAGACGACTACTACAATGACCAGTATTATGACCAAGGGGGCGCAGGAGGCCACCAAGGCCAGCATCCCCGCCGCCATGGAGATTCCGAGGAGGACTCGGAGACCTTCAGTGACTTCACCATGAGATCTGATATGGCCCGCGCCGCTGACATGGACTACTATGGCCGCGGTGATGAGCGATACAATAGCTACAATGATAGCCAGATGGGCGGCCAGGGTTATCGTCCTCCCTCCTCCCAAGTGTCCTATGGTGGCAACCGCTCCTCGGGCGCCTCAACTCCAAACTACGGTATGGACTATAGCAATGTCCTCCCTGCTGGCCAGCGTTCTCGTGAGCCCTATCCAGCCTGGACATCCGATGCTCAGATCCCCCTCTCCAAGGAGGAAATTGAGGACATCTTCCTCGATCTTACAGCAAAATTTGGTTTCCAGCGCGACAGCATGCGGAACATGTATGACCATCTCATGACCCTTCTGGATTCGCGAGCCTCGCGCATGACGCCCAACCAAGCTCTGCTCTCCCTTCATGCCGACTATATTGGAGGTGAGAATGCCAATTATCGCCGCTGGTACTTTGCCGCTCATCTCGATCTGGATGATGCCGTGGGATTTGCCAACATGAAGCTGGGCAAGGCCAACCGTGCCACCCGCAAAGCGCGTAAGGCGGCTAAAAAGGCTGCCAATGTCGACCCGGCCAATGAGCAACAGACGCTGGAGCACCTCGAGGGCGACAACAGCTTGGAAGCCGCCGAGTATCGCTGGAAGAGCCGCATGAATCGCATGTCTCAGCACGACCGAGTCCGCCAAATCGCTCTTTATCTCCTGTGCTGGGGTGAAGCTAACCAGGTCCGGTTCATGCCCGAGTGTCTATGCTTCATCTTCAAGTGCGCCGATGACTATCTGAACTCCCCGGCCTGCCAGAACATGGTCGAGCCAGTGGAGGAGTTTACGTATCTCAACAATGTCATTACCCCTCTCTACCAATACTGCCGAGACCAAGGTTATGAGATCCAGGACGGAAAATACGTCCGTCGAGAGCGAGACCATAATAGAATTATCGGTTACGATGATTGCAACCAGCTCTTCTGGTACCCGGAGGGCATTGAACGCATCATCATGGAGGATAAGTCGCGCATTGTTGATCTCCCGCCAGCCGAGCGCTACCTGAAGCTCAAGGATGTCCACTGGAAGAAGGTCTTCTTCAAGACGTACAAGGAGACACGCTCTTGGTTCCACTTGATTGTTAACTTTAACCGTATCTGGGTCATCCATGTTACCGCTTTCTGGTTCTACACGGCTCACAACTCCCCCACGATCTTGGTCAAGAATTATCAGCAGCAGCTGAATCAGCCCGCTCCCGGTTCTGCACAATGGTCTTCGGTTGCTCTCGGTGGTGGAGTGGCGACGCTTATCATGATTCTTGCTACCATTGGAGAGTGGATGTATGTTCCGCGCCGATGGGCAGGAGCACAACATCTCACAAAACGTCTCCTCTTCCTCCTTGTCGTTCTTGTCCTCAACGTGGCTCCCAGCGTCTATATCTTCATTGTCAAGGGTACGCAGCACACCAAGCTTGCCTTGATCCTGGGAATTGTGCAGTTCTTCATTGCTCTGGCTACCTTCATCTTCTTCTCGGTTATGCCTCTAGGTGGACTCTTCGGAAGCTACATGTCGAAGAAGTCGAGGAGATATGTGGCCAGCCAGACCTTCACAGCCAGCTACCCCCGCCTTTCCGGAAATGATATGTGGATGTCCTATGGTCTCTGGGCTTGTGTCTTCGGTGCCAAGCTCGGAGAGTCTTATGTATATCTGACTTTGTCTTTCCGCGACCCTATCCGATATCTGTCAAATATGCCAATCCAGAATTGTCTTGGAGATGCGATCATTGGCCAGCACCTCTGCCATATCCAGCCCAAGATCTTGCTTGGCCTCATGTTCTTCACTGATTTGTGTTTGTTCTTCCTGGATACTTATCTGTGGTACATCATTCTGAACTCGGTCTTTTCCGTGGCTCGGTCCTTCTATTTGGGTATCTCTATCTGGACTCCGTGGAGGAATATCTTTTCGCGACTCCCAAAGCGTATCTACTCTAAGGTGCTTGCGACAACCGACATGGAAATCAAGTACAAGCCAAAAGTGTTGATTTCTCAGATTTGGAATGCCATTGTGATCTCCATGTACCGTGAGCATCTCCTGGCCATCGATCATGTGCAGAAGCTCCTGTACCACCAGGTGCCTTCTGAGCAAGAAGGAAAGAGGACCTTACGTGCTCCGACCTTCTTCGTCTCCCAGGAGGATCATTCCTTCAAGACGGAATTCTTCCCCACGGGAAGCGAAGCTGAACGCCGAATTTCCTTCTTCGCGCAGTCACTTTCAACTCCTATTCCTGAGCCTGTTCCCGTCGACAACATGCCGACGTTCACCGTCTTCATTCCTCACTACAGCGAGAAGATCCTACTCTCACTTCGTGAGATTATCCGCGAGGATGAGCCGTACTCCCGTGTCACCATGCTTGAATACTTGAAGCAGCTCCATCCACACGAATGGGACTGCTTCGTCAAAGATACCAAGATTCTTGCCGACGAGACATCACAGTTCAACGGAGATAGCGAGAAGAGCGAGAAAGATACCGTGAAGAGCAAGATCGACGATCTGCCTTTCTACTGCATTGGTTTCAAATCTGCTGCTCCCGAGTACACTCTGCGTACCAGAATCTGGGCTTCCTTGCGCTCGCAAACTCTGTACCGCACCATTTCTGGTTTCATGAACTACAGCCGCGCAATTAAGCTTCTCTATCGTGTTGAAAATCCCGAAGTCGTCCAGATGTTTGGTGGTAACTCAGACAAGCTGGAACGTGAGCTGGAGCGTATGGCCCGCCGCAAGTTCAAGATCGTCGTTTCCATGCAACGTTATGCCAAGTTCAAGAAGGAGGAGATGGAAAACACCGAATTCCTTCTGCGCGCTTATCCTGATCTTCAAATTGCCTATCTTGATGAGGAGGCCCCGGTAGCGGAGGGCGAGGAGCCTCGCCTCTACTCAGCCCTCATTGATGGCCACTCCGAGATCATGGAGAACGGCATGCGTCGTCCAAAGTTCCGTGTTCAGCTTTCTGGTAACCCTATCCTTGGTGACGGAAAATCCGACAACCAGAATCATGCCATCATCTTCTACCGCGGCGAATATATTCAACTGATCGATGCTAACCAGGACAACTACTTGGAGGAGTGTCTCAAGATCCGCAGTGTCCTCGCAGAATTTGAAGAGATGACCACCGACAATGTCTCGCCCTATACTCCTGGAGTCCCAACCCCCAAGACTAACCCCGTCGCTATCTTGGGAGCTCGTGAATACATTTTCTCCGAGAATATTGGTGTTCTTGGTGATGTTGCCGCCGGAAAAGAACAGACTTTTGGTACCCTCTTTGCCCGTACGCTTGCTACAATTGGTGGAAAGCTGCATTACGGACATCCTGATTTCCTTAACGGTATTTTCATGACAACTAGAGGTGGTGTCTCCAAGGCTCAAAAGGGTCTCCATCTCAACGAGGATATCTATGCTGGTATGAACGCACTCCTTCGTGGTGGTCGTATAAAGCACTGCGAGTACTACCAGTGCGGTAAGGGTCGTGATCTTGGATTTGGCTCCATTCTGAATTTCACAACGAAGATCGGTACTGGTATGGGTGAACAAATGCTCTCCAGAGAGTACTACTACCTCGGTACACAGCTGCCTCTGGATCGTTTCCTATCCTTCTACTATGCTCATCCTGGTTTCCATCTTAACAATATGTTTATCATGTTGTCTGTGCAGATGTTCATGATCTGTCTGCTCAACCTGGGAGCTCTGAGAAATCAGACTATTGCCTGCAACTACAACAAGAATGTTCCGATCACCGACCCGCTCTACCCAACTGGTTGTGCGAATACCGATCCCATCATGGACTGGGTCTACCGATGCGTTATCTCCATTGTCGTTGTTTTGCTGATCGCTTTCGTTCCCCTGATTGTGCAGGAGTTGACAGAACGTGGCTTCTGGCGCGCCTCTACTCGTCTTGCGAAACAGTTCTGCTCGTTGTCACCATTCTTCGAAGTGTTTGTCTGCCAGATCTACGCCAACTCTGTCCAGCAGAATCTTTCATTTGGAGGTGCCAGATATATCGGTACTGGTCGTGGCTTCGCCACTGCACGTATCCCATTCGGCGTTTTGTTCTCTCGATTTGCTGGTCCCTCTATCTATCTCGGAGCACGATCGCTGATGATACTGCTCTTCGCAACCATGACCGTCTGGCAACCGGCACTGACCTATTTCTGGATTTCACTTCTCGCCATGTGTGTCTCGCCATTTATCTATAATCCCCACCAATTCGCTTGGGATGATTTCTTCATTGATTACCGTGATTTCCTCAGATGGCTCTCACGAGGCAACTCGCGAAGTCACGCATCCTCATGGATCTCTTACTGCCGCCTTTCCCGAACTCGAATCACTGGCTACAAGCGTAAGGCCCTGGGTGATCCATCTGCAAAGCTTTCTGGAGACGTTCCTCGGGCACCAATCGCCAACCTTCTATTTGGAGAGATCTTCCTGCCCCTTATCCAGGTCATCGTTACGCTCATTCCGTATCTCTTCATCAACTCTCAAGTTGGAGTTACCCAAGATCTCAATCCAAACGCAACCCTGAAACCGACTAACGCACTCATTCGTGTTGGTATTGTCGCACTTGCACCTATCGGAATCAACGCAGGTGTTCTTGCGGCATTCTTCGGTATGGCTTGTTGTATGGGCCCTATTCTCAGTATGTGCTGCAAGAAATTCGGCACCGTTCTTGCCGCAATTGCACATGCCATTGCCGTCATCATGTTGCTTGTGATATTCGAGGTCATGTTCTTCTTGGAAGGCTTCAGTTTCACCAAGACCTTGAGCGGAGTAATTGCAGCCTGCGCCATCCAGCGATTCGTTTACAAGCTCATCATATCTCTTACTCTCACCAGAGAGCTGAAAACGGATACTGCCAACATCGCGTTCTGGACGGGTAAATGGTATACGTTGGGATGGCACACCATCTCCCAGCCTGGCAGAGAATTCCTTTGCAAGATCACTGAGATGGGCATGTTCGCTGGTGACTTTATTCTTGGACACGTCATTCTTTTCCTTATGCTTCCGGTGCTATGTATTCCTAAGATCGACATGCTCCATTCAGTCATGCTCTTCTGGCTCCGACCTAGGTACGTAAATTTTCTCCAGCAACTTTAGTTCCATTAACTAACGTCTGATCCCAGTCGCCAAATCCGACCCCCAATCTATTCCATGAAACAGTCCAAGTTGCGAAAGCGCCGTGTCTGGCGTTATGCAGTCATCTACTTCATCTTGTTCATCATCGCCGTTGCACTCATTGCTGGCCCGATTGTCGCCGGCAAGAAGGTTCTATCTAACAGCCTGATCACCTCCATTCCTGATCAGCTGTTCCAGCCTTACGGCCTGAATAACAATGATACCAGAGGTAGAAACCAGACCGGTACTGGTGCCGTATCATCTGCTGCTGCAACAGCAACTGGCGATAGTTCGGGTTTGGACGGCTTCAACTTCAAGATCAAGTTGTACTAAAGTTTGGATCATACGGATCGTAAATTATTGTTGAGAAATTGCAGCATGAAGTGGTGAACGCATTTTGATGGTTCTGATGTGGCAGGAGAGTTTGCTGCACGGGCTTGTCTCGTAACTGTTTCCGGTGTTGGCATGGTATACGGCTTAGACTTTCTATTATTTTCCTTTTCTTCTCTCTGTAACGACTCATATGTCTTCTCGTTTTAAGACTTGCGTACTTTCGAGCAGTTGTAGCTGGATAAGGGCTTGTTGTTCTGATGCAGCATGATCATAATAATACATTGTGTACATCAATACTATGCACTTCTACAACTACTCCTTTTGAGAATATGCAGCGTTGTCAACGTGCTCAGTGACTAGAATGATAGAGGTATAGACTGTGACCACAAGAACGGCGGGAGATGCCGCAATATTTGATACTGCCACTCGGAGCGGTTGTGGCCTTGTAACTTTAACGTAATTCCCGGTCCACCGGCGCACCCTGTCTACCGGCGCACTGAAATTAACTGCAAAAATATATTGAAATTTAGTTATTTATTTATTTATTCAATAATTAAGCTGTATAGGAATTTTGGTATAATTAACATGTATATTTATTGTTAAATAATAAAACTAACCTAAATTAAAGGTTTAAATTTTAATTTAATAGTATTATAAGCATTTTATAAGCAAATTAATATTATATTTTGAATTATATATTAATAATTAATTATTTTATAAAATATTACTTTTAAAGATTCTACCGTTGTTGAGATATTAGAAGTCAATTTTTCGTGATTTTGCAGTTAATTTCAGTGCGCCGGTAGACAGGGTGCGCCGGTGGACCGGGAATTACGTNTAACGTAATTCCCGGTTCACCCGTCACCCCGGTTAACCCGTCACCTTCCCCACCTACTTGAGATTCAACACCAAAAATTCAACTACAAACAACAAATAATCAAATATATTTAATGACTAGCTGAATTAGGACACTTGGTTATTTTATGACCTAGATTACCACAACCTGAGCACTTTGGTGGACGTCGTTTTGAAGGCTCTGAAGGCTCTGGAGGTGGGGCAGGATCTTCAGGTGATACACCTTCATGGACCTCTGTACTAGCTACCACACCTTCTTGAGCTGTTTGCACTGTTGATTTGCCTTCAGGTTTCACTCGTTTTCTAGACTTTTTGAGCTTTTTTTGAATCAATTCATTGGCTGCTCGTAATTGTTCCACTTCCTGAGCCAGAAATAACGCGTTATGCATGGCCATCTCACACCCTTTAACTAGTTGACTAAACGCAATTCTGGTAGGTGTAGAAGGACTCCTATGTTGTCTGAGCATCCTTTCGATGCTTTTGTACTGCTTTTGTAATTGAATTGAATTGTGAGGTGTTTCTGGAACCCAAGATGCCGTTGAATTGCTGTGACTACTTCCAGGAGGGGTAGGAGTACTATGCTCCTGAATCCTTAGTTTATCGATGACACGGGATGGATCATATGGAATTAAACCTGTTGCTGAGAATCCTTGACGTATGGTGGCTGGTTTGAAGGTTTCATTGCGAACCAAAGGATAAAATTCAAGGAAATCAAATTTGTCGATATGAAGGATTTCCTGATGAATTCTGCCCTCCACTTTAGCTCCATATGCACGCTTTAAAACTGCAAAACAGCTCACATCAAGTGGTTGAAGGATATGAGATGAATGAGGAGGCATGCAAACAGTAATGATATTGTTTTGAATACAATATCTGTCAAAATCAGGTGCCACATGGCTACCATGACCATCAAGGATGAGCATGCGATATTGGCCTTTGGTACGTGATTTGGTATATGGATCAAAGGTTTTCTGAAGCCAATCCATTGCTAATTCATCATTTGACCATCCTTTTGCACTTATCTCAATTCGCCAGCCTTGAGGTAAATCATCTAGCCATCCCTGGAGTTTGTGTTTGCCCTTGAATATGATCAAAGGTGGTACCATCCATCCCATAGCATTTATAGTCTCAATAACTGTAATCCATTCCCTGTTGGCTATATCTTTATGAGGAGGTTTGCCTAGGTTATCAGACATAGTAACCACTTTAGTGGTAGCAATTGCACCTAATGCAAAACCTGTCTCATCAAAGTTATAGATATCCTCGNTCAAGAATCCCATATTGAGCTTTTGTATCCACCACTTGTTTAAACCACCCTTGTATGACTTTCGGATCTTCGCATTTAGCTCGTTTGTAATCATATTTGCGTATATAACCGGTTTTGAGAGCAGGATGACGTCGTAAGTAGTCGTTGAACCAGTTTTTGCCTACAGGTGAAGGTGGTTTGGATTCACCACGCTCAGCAAGCAATATATTAGCCATAGCTCGTACAGCTGAAGGCCTGGGAGGTAATCCTCGTTTTGCCATGGAGATTATCCATTGCTCAAGTGAATTCTCCTCCAATTGAGTCAATCTGAAGAGTTTTGTATGGGTAGTATATTGTTGTGCTCGACCATGGTAACGATCATTGAGTGTGGTCCGAGGTACACTGAAAATTCGTGCTGCAGCTTTAATTGACGTGATTTGTTGTTTTTTTAACGCGTTTATAGCTAGAAGGATCCTTCCTTCTTGCTGAGGATCATTTTTTTTCGGCATTGGAACGTGTTTTGGTTGAGTAATAATTGATTGAATTTAACGTAGGTGATAGAATTGATGGTTTGGTGGGGAGGGTGACGGGTTAACCGGGGTGACGGGTGAACCGGGAATTACGTTAGTGGATTTAAGTGGTGTGATTACGTGATCAGGGGTTAGCTTCCCGCTCGGCAAGTCGGAGGATGAGAGGCGAAGGGTCCCCCTAATGCTACCACACGTTAAAGGGAAAGATAATTTGCCTAGCGAAGCTGGAAGATCGAACCTCTTACTCCATTCTTTCACGAGGTCAGCGGAAAAGCCGTAAACGAAGATGGAATTCCACGATGCGCAGAAGTATCTTCTCAGATCGAGCCATGACATTGCAGATATCTTCCAAAAGATTCCAGGTTCAGCAATCATCATCCGCTACATCAAGTCCAGTTATCAGGACGACCCGGTACGCTCGGCCATTGAACTGATCTTGGTCATATTCTTTATTCGATATCTCATGGCACCGTCCTACAACACTCATAATGGTAATTTTGTGGAACTGACAGAAGAGGTATGGTTCTTCGTCTCTGTGCTCAATACACAATTGTCTAACCTGCGTTCTTGGGAGGACAATAGGAGATTGACAATCTTGTTGATGAGTGGCAGCCAGAGCCTCTCGTTGCTCGCCAGACGCCATTCGAGGAGGCTGAACAGGAGAAGCTCCCTGTGATCGTAGGGTGAGGGGTGTCCGTGGGATTTTGCTCGTATGACTAGAGACTGACGTCAATTACAGTGCCACTGGTCCAAAGGTCAAACTCTCGAACGGAAGGACTGTTACAAATTTGGCATCTTACAACTTTTACAACTTTGTGGGTAGTGACCAGGTTAAGGAGAAGGCAATTCAGACCCTGCGAACATACGGTGTCGGGCCTTGCGGTCCTCCTCAGTTTTACGGCACGCAGGATGTGCACATGAAGATTGAAGCCGACATCGCATCGTTCTTGGGCACTGAAGCATGCATCGTCTATGCACATGCATTTTCCACAATCTCCAGTGTCATTCCTGCGTTTTGTAAGCGCGGAGATATTATTGTTGCTGATCGTGCCGTCAATTACGCCATCCGCAAAGGACTTCAGATTTGCAGGAGCACAATAAAATGGTATGACCACAACAACATGGAAGACCTGGAAAAAGTGTTGCAGAAAGTTGTCAAGGAGCAAGCCAAGAAACCTTTGACGAGGCGATTTATTGTGACGGAAGGCCTGTCAGAAACCGTCGGGGACTATGTGAATCTACCGAAGTTGGTAAGCAGATCGGTGGAAATTCCAACCATATCATTCAAGTTTCTGAAACCTTCCCCCTAGGTTGAGCTCAAGCAGCGATACAAATTCCGTTTGATGCTGGATGAGACATGGTCCTTTGGCGTTCTGGGCCGAACCGGTCGCGGGGTCACAGAAGCCCAAAATGTTGACCCGACGCAAATTGATATGATTGTTGGATCTCTCGCAGGGCCTTTATGTGCAGGAGGTGGTTTCTGCGCCGGATCGCGTGACGTCGTTTCTCACCAGCGTATCACTTCGGCAGCGTACACCTTCTCGGCAGCTCTGCCGGCAATGCTGGCTACCACCGCCAGCGAGACGATCAACATGATCCAATCGAACCCGGAGATCCTGGTGCAGTGTCGCGAGAATATCAAGGTTATGAAGACACAATTGGATCCCCGCAGCGACTGGGTCCATTGCACCAGCTCTCCGGAAAACCCCATCATGCTTCTCGTCCTCAAGCCTGAAGTAATTAATTCACGACGGCTGAGCATCGAAGACCAGGAGCGGCTCCTGCAGGAATGTGTGGATGAGGTCTGTCTAACACCCCCTTGCCCCTATTCCCTCTCTTGGGTACTATCTCGCTACATTTTCTTCTCTCATAACCGTATATTTGGATTTGCAATGGGTACTCACGGCTAACCAACCATCTCCACAGTCTGCGGCCAACGGAGTCTTGATTACGCGGCTAAAGAGCATGCCAGTTGCAGTCAACAGCACGGGGAAGGAGGTGGGATGGAAGCTGCAGCCCGCACTCAAGGTCTGCGTGACTACGGGGCTGTCCAAGAAGGAGATTGAGAAGGCGGGGACCGTTATCCGACATGCCATTACGAAGGTGCTGACGCGCAAGTCAGGCAGCAAACTGGCCGTACCAGCTGCTGCTTGAGTACGAAGAAAAGAGTTGGTCTTTCCTGTCGGGGGTGGACGAACGCGACAATGGGGGTGGGGGCCAGTGGTGGAAAGGACATCATGGCTTTCCATAAGAGGTACCTTACCTGAGGCATAATAATGAGGGTCTTGAGGACTGGCGTTGGGTGGGTGGGTGTGGCTGGATGGCCATCAACAAAAATTAGAATCGTAATGTGTAATTAGCTTACCGGAGACGGCAAGTGCGATGCAGGAATGTAATAGTATATGCAATAATATATGCAATAGTAGACGTAGTCTTAGCTCTCCTAGTCCAGCTATCGCTGAACTCTGTTGGAGTGGCCAGCTGGTCGAGGTGCTCTCTCTCTCTCTCTTTTGCCATGGGGGCTGGATTCTCCGAGGTCTCCTCAGGTGCTTGGCATCGATGGGGTTTGGATGCTTGGAGCAAGCGGCGTCGTGAGGCCTCCGGGCATTCCTTGGGAGGAGGCGAAAGAGGGGCGAGAGGGACACGCATCTGGATGAGATTGGGCCGTGGGAGCGCTTCGGGAGGAAGAGCCAGAGCGAGAGGGCGAGAAGTGCAGAGGATGGCCAGACTGGTTTCTGCCATGCTGGAGTCAAAGGAATCCCGTACCGTCCTGTATCGAGCATGGCGAATGTTTGGCCGCACGGAAAAACAAACAGCTGCAAGACGGCGACCTGCCATCTCCAGGCGTGTCCACCTTCTCCCTCACACTGTCTAATTACTCGCTGGCGATCACTGCGATGGGCGAGACATGTGGTTGACTACACGCTCCTCCCCAACGGTCAACCCGCTGTCGCCAGGGCCATGGGGAATGGGCTTTCTGAGCTGCTGCACCTTTCCCCGAGAAGCCCGAGTCGAGCCTGTCCCAGCCGTCCACGATGCTGCCAAGACGATGCGCCGCACGGCTGGGAGCCCCTCCAGATGGGATGGTTGAGCCAAGCCGCATGCACGACACCGGATCTGAAGGGTTTTTCCTCGCTGGGCGGGGAGGAGGAGCGCGGACCAAGGAGCCTGCGCCCTATCGCGCCAATCACAGGTCCCGAGCGCCACGCCAGACTCAGGCACCGCGAACAGGTACCGTCGACGAAGGGCGGCCCTGGACGGTAGCGTGGGCTTGGCTCGCCCGCGGCAACGGCCAGGTACCGGCGTGCTCTGAGTGGTGGCTTGCAGGCCCCGAGCCAGGCACACATGCGAGGCCTCCGAGTGGGTTGTGCCTTGTGTCGATGGTGTGGGTGGTGTGGGTGTCGGGACGACCAGCAGCCAGGCTATTCAAGGCTGAAACGCGCCGGCGGGGAGCGCGATCAGGTTCTGCGGTTGTTTGGATGGAAGCACTGGGGGTTGCCACCAATAACCGCTCCCAATCATCCTGAGCCGCGCCCCCATCCGATCGACCGATCGACCCGATCGCCTCGATCTGGGCCGCCCGGATCCTCGCAGCCAGACCGTCAACCACCGTCCCAGACCTTCACGAGCTCACGCTCACGGTACGGTGCTGAGGATGCCCGGGCTGCCGGCGGCGCGCAAAATCCTGTACGGCCCTTCTCCTGGACCCAGGCTGCCAGGGCGCCCGCATGTCAAATTCTGCATCCTGCACTCCACCGGGTGGCCTCTCTGCCCGACTTGGCTGGACGCGACTCGGCTCGGGGACTATCAAACCTGCTCACGGCATCGGCGTCCTGAGAGGCGGCCGGTGCGTGATCCGCGCTGCACGTTGACGGCAGAACAACAGCACGCAAAACAGGATGTCTCGCCCTCCCCAACGTCAGGTAGCGTGAGCATCGAGCTCCCGTTGGCCATGCCTCACGCTGACAGCGGGTTCGGTGGGTTCTCTCATCGCTGCTCACGGTACAGACAGTATCAGTACTTCAATCACGGCCTCCCCCCCCCTCGTCTCCCGTCTTCGTGGATTCCCTCTTCTCTTTCCGCGCTCTCGTTCCATATTGCGATCGTGCTGTGCTGTCTCGGTCTCGACGACCTCGAGCATCTCACTCCGTTTCTCTCTTTTGACACAACACGCGCATACACACGCTCTCTTTCTCTCTCTCTCTCTTGTCTCCCTCTCTCTCACTTAACCCTCTGTCCTTCCCTTGCACTCTTCTTCCCAGGTGGAACCTGCACTGTCGGCATTTCCCTCTCTCCTCCCGCCGGAAGACACACACGTTCTGCATCGGTTTCCTTTGCCAGACAGAGGGCACCTTTGCTTCTTGCACCCTTCCAGTCCCGCGTCTGAGACAGCGATCCCCTCCCTCTGACCTCGCGCTCCCGGCGCTTCTCAGGTTACACATCCACGTGGCCTTATCAGGATGAAAGGCTCCCCTCTCACCATCGCAGCTCTGGCGCTGCTGGCCCAGGCCGGGTTCGCTCAGCCCCATGGTAAGTCTTGCATTGTGCCCCAGACAGTGCGCCCCTCCTCCGCGCATCTTAGACGACATCTTAGACGCCAGCATCGCATGGAACTGACAAAATCACCCTAGGCCATCGCCACCAGCATCGGCACAATGCCGTCGTCGCCAGGGGTGACACAGCGTACGCCCCCGAAGTGGTCGTTTGGGTGGACCAGGAGGGCAACCCAGTCTCTACCTCAACATCGTGGGTCGCGGTCCCAACTCCCGCTCCTGCCCCTGCTCCCGCTCCTGCTCCCGCTCCTGCTCCCGCTCCTGCTCCCGCTCCTGCTCCCGCTCCTGCTCCCGCTCCTGCTCCTGCTCCTGCTCCTGCTCCCGCTCACGCCGCGGCTCCAGCTCCAGCCCCTGCCCAAGGAGGCGCGAGCGGCAACAGCGGCTTTGGCTTTTCATATTCCCCATACACGGCCTCCGGTGCTTGCAAGTCACAGGATCAGGTCAACACAGATCTGGGCTCCATCGGCTCGGGCTACTCCGTGGTGCGTATCTACGGGACCGACTGCAATCAGGTCCAAACCGTCCTGACCGCTGCCAAGACCCATGGCTTCAAGCTCTTCGCTGGCGTCTATGACATCAACTCCCTGAGCCAGGAGATTGGGCTTATTACCTCCGCCGCAAACGGCGATTGGAGCCACTTCGATACCGTCTCCATCGGGAACGAGCTGGTCAATTCGGGCACGGCCGATGCTGCTACTGTTGTGTCCGCCCTGGGCACCGCAAGGAACTTGCTGAAAGCAGCTGGCTATACCGGCAAGGTCGTGACTGTGGATACCCTGGTAGCTACTCGCCAGAATCCCAGCCTCTGCGACGCTTCGGACGTCTGTACAGTAAATTCTCATCCCTTCTTTGATGGCAACACCAAAGCCGAGGATTCTGGTAGCTTTCTAACCACCCAGGTCGAGTCTCTCAGATCGGCTCTGTCCAACAAGAATCAAGAAATTGTCATCACGGAGACCGGCTGGCCATCCGCCGGAGACGCGAATGGAGTTGCCGTCCCCTCCCCCTCCAACCAGAAGGCTGCAATCAGTTCCATCAAAAAGGCATTCGCCTCCAATCCTGCTGGCGTCATCCTCTTCTCGACATACAATGATAACTGGAAGCAAGATAGCGCAGGTACCTTTGGTGCCGAGAAGTTCTGGGGCTATCTGGGTAATGCGCCCTCGGGCTAAACTTTGGTCTGAACAGTGACCCTGGCGCTTCGGCTCTTTTATGGAAATGAAAATGGGGTCTGGTAAAAGGTGGTTATCTAGGCTGGGGGTTCGGTATACGGGCGGCGTTTTGGCACATGTTGATTCTTGCGAGATCGAAAATTCCACGACTTGCCAGAGAGAAAGACACAGAACACGTGGCCTATATACACATCTAACGTTTCTCGGCACTGTGCTTTAAGAAACACATGCCGCATGCTTCATGTATATACTCTTTGCCATCATCTTTTCCACATGACTCTTATTTCTCGTATATTGGATATCCTGATACCGTATCGACATCGGCGAAGTTTGATTCATGTCTCACGTGATGTTCGCAAGTGACTCGTTACCAGCCCATTATTCCCATTTATGTCAGTGGCCTCATTAGCTAACCTCGGACATGTTGTAATGGTCTGTCTTCTGAGCATGAAATGCGGCTGCATTCTCTCCATGCACAATAACGCCGCATACGTTGCACCTAATTGCCATTCCCGCAGTGTCCGTGAAATAATGCTTCTCCTGTAGCTTTTGGCACAGAGCTCGGGCCATGATCAAAATTTCCTCATCATCACTATCCCACACTCTCTTATCGAATTCGGGAGGAGCATCCGCCTTTAGATGTGGAGGGTCCGAGGGACTTTGGACGATTGTATCGTAATGAATCCCACTGTAGACTAAGATACAGCGGGTCGGTCTCCCTTCGTTGAACTTGTCGACCCGTAGAGACTATCAACTGGTCAGCCTTTCCACTTGGCCAAAAGATATCACGTAGGATGATCATGGTGCGACGCAAAATCATAACCCATACCTGGACATCTATACTGCATATCTCAATGTCAAAATGGCTAGCGAGAATGCCCAATTCGATAGCACCTCCCCATGCCTGCTCCGTCTGGATCCACCGGCAATAATCGTCCGGATCTTTCTCTAGCACAACCTTGGTATATATTTCGGGTTGTGCCTGGATAGCGCTTGCCACGAGTGAGCGGAGCTCATGCATGCTGAGATCGTCTCCGGGTAAAACCGCTGTGCCGAACGCCCTGAAAAGACAGCTGTTGTCATCCGGCATCACTCGCAGAACTACACAAATTAGCTTTCATGAGTAAGGACACAAAGAAGACTAAACAGAGATTGGTCTAACCTAAGGTAGCACCGCGATCCGGTAACGGTAATTCGGGGACCTCTCCTTCCATGGATTTCTTCTGCAGTGGGATTGGACTGGAAACCGTTGTGGTATCTATGCCACCTTTCCTACCCGTATCAGAAGATCCTGTGGCTTGTGATACCTCCTTGTCATCTGCTTTGACTGCTTCACTGATTAACTCCTTGCGTCCAGTATCCTTCGGGCTAATCGTGAGCTGCTCTCCATCGAGATTGATATGGAGTTTCCCCAGCGTTATATTGTGTTCAATATCGTCTAAATTCAACGGCTTTGGAGGGTACCCATATTTTACATCGAAATCTTGCACAGCTGTCTTCTCAACTATTTGTGAAATGAGGTCTGCAATGCTGGCTTTCTCGTCGAGGGATACTGTAGCTGCGCCATTAGGCCCTCTTAATCGGATGCGCATGTTCAGCTTCGAACATGAAACAGCGCAGAGCCAATTCTGAATCTTCTATACCAAGATTTTATTAGTTAGAAACACACCCTAAGCTCAGTAGAACATACTTCTGTTCTCAGTCTGCTCAACAGGTCTGATCCCACGCCAGTGTCTCCACGTAGTTGATGGTGGGGCGAGGCTGAGTGCCTGAATGTAGCCTTTTAATCCTCAGGCTTCAATAATCTAACCACCCTGCCACCTACCGATATCACGTGACGAAATCTTCGTCTCCGCAACTGCTGGTCGAAAATCGCAAAACGCGCTTGAGCTATCGCGACCTGGGATCTTTCTGGAGCAGCATCACTTGGTCAAGTCTCCATCACAACTACACGCCCACAGCATGGAGTCGCAAAGCCCCCCACCATCTGCGGATCCGAAATCGGAACCTGGGGAAGATTCTATCATCATTGAATCCAGTACTCCTACTCTAACGAAGGAGACTTTGGAGGTGATGAGTGGTATCGTCCATCGGTTGACCGACTATCGCGATGAAAGGCAAGTACGCAGAGCAGGAGGCAATCTTGACCCTGTCATTCAATTGGGTCAAAGATTCGACTATAAGACTTCCCGTTCTACAAGAAAGCTGATTCCTTATGTAGTGGTCATGAGGTATCGACGCTCTTCCAGCGTATGATCAACAAGCGGCTGCTGCCGGATTATTTTGACGTGATCAAAGAACCAATTGCGTTTAGCACCATAAGAGTATACATCTAGAACGTTGTTCCAACATCTGTTACGATGCTGATTGACAGAAATAGAGCAAGATCCTCAAAAAGCAGTATAAGAGCTTTGCAGAATTCGTTCGAGATGTCGCCTTAATATCTCACAATGCCCAGGTGTATAATCGCCCTTCCGCTCCGGTATATAGCGATGCTATTGCACTCCGTGAGGCTTTTAAGGCAGAATTGAAACAACTTGTTGAGAGCAAAACGATAACCACAGAAGAGGCGGAACTCCCGGATTTTGGAGAGATCCCTCCAGTGGAAGACTCTCCTCCCCCGGGCCCTGAGGACGAAGAAGCAGAAGTAGAAGATGACGAAGATGAGGATGACGAGGACGATGATGATGATGATTCCGATGATGACGGTGCCAGGCGTCGGAGGAGGAAGAGCCGGCGATCTTCTACCCTTGCAGCAAAACGGGACGGCAAGGTCGATGATGGTAATAAGGACGATCCTGAATCTCAAAAGAAACGCGGACGACCTCCCAAAGTGCATACTCCCATGGAAGCTAGAATCAACGCATTATTGAAGGGTTTAAGGAAGTTCAAGAATCCCAACGGTGAACTCAAAATCGTGCATTTCGAAAAGATGCCCGATAAGTCGGTTATGCCTGAGTATTATCAGGAAATCAAGAATCCTATTGCTATGGATGTGATAAAGCGGAAGGCTAAAAGAAAGAAGTATCACTCGGTGGACCAAGCCTTGAAGGATCTGGAACTGATGTTCGAGAATGCTAAAGAATACAACCTTGAGGATAGCCAGGTCTATAAAGACGCAGTAGATTTGCAGCGAGAGGCTCGCATTATTGCTGAACAAGAGAAGAAGAAGCCTGATAGTGATTTTGTGGATGAGGAAGGAAAACTCCCTCTGCCTGAAATCTTATATAATGGCGAGGTATGGAAAGTTGGAGACTGGGTTCACTTATCAAATCCGAACGACGTCACAAAGCCCATTGTGGCCCAGATTTATCGTACGTGGCAGGATGCTGAGGGACAAAAGTGGATCAATGCATGTTGGTATTATCGACCCGAACAAACGGTCCATCGTTTTGAGAAGCACTTTTACGAAAATGAGGTTGTGAAAACTGGCCAATATCGCGACCACAGAATCGAGGAAGTTGTGGACCGTTGTTTCGTTATGTTTTTTACCCGATTCAACAAAGGTCGGCCTCGCGGGTTTCCCCCTGACAAAGAAGTCTACGTCTGTGAAGCCCGATATAACGAGGAGAAGTTCAAACTGAACAAAATTAAAACTTGGGCTAGCTGCGTCCCAGATGAAGTCAGGGAGAAAGACTATGAGATGGATCTCTTCGATGTTCCCAGGAAAATGAAGAAGGTACCAAGCCCAATAAAGCATTTGCTTCGGGAGGATGCGAAAGAAGATGATCCCCTACCAAAGCCTACATGGGGAGCACCTAATGCGCCTCCTATCGTAGGGGCCGTCCATAGACGGCCACGCGAACCTAATGTAAGTCACGCCCGGTTACTGTGGTCATTATTCCATTGACATATATGTCATTTGACTAACTCTGTCACAGGAATCACCCCCTCCGGAACCGACACCGTCTCCTCCACCTCCGCCTCCTGCTGAGCCAATTCGGCGCTCTATTACGAATGAGAAGCCGTACAGGGACTCTCAGGGAGACGTTACAATGTCTGGAACCCAAAGCACCCCTACCCCTTCTCCTATGACAAACCCTACTCCGGCTCCGGCCACATATAGTCATCACTTCTCTCAACCTGGACCTTCACCGTCGCCTTCTGTGCTTGGTCAACAAGATTCTTACAGTTCGCATGCCCTTGCACCTCAAACACCGATGCCACAGACGCCAGCTTACCAACCTCAACACAATTATAACCACTACGCAGGCGCCGCTACTGCTCCTGTTCCGCAACATACGAATCCACTTCCAAACTATGAGCAATACAGAGGCAGCAGTACTGTAGCACGCCCCTCTGCTCCCATTTCAACACACTCTTCTCAGGCAAACGCGTACAATCCTCCTCGCCCCATCGAAGTGTACACACTACAAGGGACACCGATGCACAATCTCTATGTTCCCGAGGACATTAAGTCGCAGTTCCACCGTGATGAGCAAGGGAGAATTTTATTCTTCACCACTCCACCACTAGATGCCAACCCTGTTCCGGAACGGTTACGGGACCTAGGGCATAGCTTGCGTTACCTTGCCGATAAAGCAAGGCATAAGGAAGAAAACGCAAAGAAACGTAAAGCAAGAGAGCTTAATTTAGAATCTGAAGCCGCTGCAAAACTTCAACAATCTAAAGCTGAAAGGGAGTTGAAGAAACAACAAGTTATAGATCAAGTTGCCCACGCAATTGGAGAGTGGTGCAACAATATGAGCGACGCCACCGACCTTATTTACAAGGATCTGTACGGCGATAACTGGAAAGAGGCGAGGGAGCTTGAGCAGCTCAAGCTTGCTCAGAAACAGGAGGAAGCTTCTAGCGTACAAGCACGCTTAGCCGAGTTTCGACGCCAACAGGAAGATAAGAATAGGGTCGATATAACTGGTTTCAGATGGATTTGAATAGGATGATGGACGGTATGAGGAAATGAGCTTCTGAAATTTCTACCAGTCTTAGTCTTGGCTTGTATATTAGTGTGGGACTGGCATCAGCGGCGTCTGAAAATGGTGTACCAGGTGTAACAGATATCTTAACGTCAGTTAGCGATCATATTTAGGTGCTATTATTGTACTTCTATGGATCGTGAATCCTTATGCGTCCTTGTGGTACAGCTAGCCTACGCTCAGACCTGGAGTATTCTCCGCATTAAGGAGGCTTTTGGTTCGTCGTAAAATCTGATTGTTTTTACTAAGAGCACTTTTGAAGAAGCTAGCCCTTTAACATGCAACATGTTTCTGGGCATTTCTCTCTGCTCTTCTTGGGGCATGTATGAAAGTATATAGATTATAACAACCCTGTAAAGCCCTGTTAGGAGCGGTTCTTTCTCAGCCTGACACTGCAGTGCAGTACTTGGTTTGCGGCACAGGCTTCCAGAATCTCTAGATGACGCAATGAGACGTCTTTTTTCATGACTCAGACAACTATAATAAGTAACGTGAGGCGTTCGGTGCGGCGTTTGGTGACACTAGAATTCTCTTCCAAGTGATGCGCACGATATTTGTAATACCTCTCAAGTTAACTAACCTAAGTTAACTAATAAGTTACAGCACTTTGGTTTTTGTTACCCTCTAGCCTTAGGCTTCAACGCACTCCCGCGATTGATTGGTTTGCTTTCACTGGTCGCGCTCGTGTATCACGTCTAAAACTGTCAACTCTTGCAAACTCGATAATGTATGCTATGCATTAATGCTGTCGTTTCTATGTGCCAATTCGACAAAACTTAATATGATGGCCCCGTCGAGTCGAAGAGTGATATAGTACCTGGCCTATACTGTCCTGGTTCCCAACCTGCTTTCTTTCTCCGATTGGCAGCCTAAGTCTCAAAGCCCGCCAAAGCGCTACCCATACGCAAGAATATGGCATTCCCAGCCCTACCCCCGCTGGCACCGTTCCCTGAAGCGGAATGGAGGGGCCATATTGCTGAAGAGGAATGGAAGGTTTGTTTAGATGCCTGGTCTTCGCTTTTGGACTCTCACCTTTTCCTGCAAGATCCAGAATTTTCCCAGATCTCGGCCAAGGATGAGTCTCTGGTATATTTTCTGCAATCATTTATAGCAGAGGTAGCCTACAGCGCGGGAAACATATTGATCGAGCATTACCCACGACTGAGAAAGTTACGAGAGCAATCTTTCCTGCTCTGTGCAAAGTTGCTTGCATTAGATAGCCCTCCTTCTCCTCTTATACATTGGCAATTCTTGGCCAATCTTAGCAGGGTCTACGGGAAAAGCAGATCGGGGAGAGTCCTGTCATTTATTTGGAGGCATAACTCATCTCCTCTGGCAGCGTCCCTGGCCTCTCTCAAGGAGTTCTTAATCGGTCAATTTGATTTAGGATTAAAAGCGGAAGCGGACCTGACTACTGTGGAAACGAATATCAAGGATCTGAACCATCTTATTCACAGTTCTCCTGATGTAGCCTCCTTTTTCATGGCAGGAACTGATTTTTTGGACGGCCTTATAAACAGCTACGGGATTATAAACATTTCCCTCCGCAAAGTCGTCATCTCGACGATATATCTCTGTCTCCTTGGGCTAACAGAAGGTCTAAAGCCTAATATGTCATCACTAGCGGATCATCTTTACTCATTGAAAGCGGCTGCAGAAGTGAGTAGAAAGGCACGAGGGGATAGTGAATCACTTATCTCCGCATTAGTCACGACAACACCTATTCTAGCCCAACTTCAGCGACGCATCGATGGTAGTAGTCTGAATTCATCTCGGACAAACGCCATACTCGCAGATCTAAGACAGTTCCGCAAGGCCGGAGCCATGCAACATCGCCACAAGAGAAAGTCCAATAGAGGCAAAGCTCGTGCCCAAACAAATACAAAAGAGGATCATGATCACATGGCACAGGTTCATATTCATCGAATCAGCCTGATCTCACAGCTGCAAGATCTCTTTCCCAACCTAGGATCAGCTTTTATAATGAAACTACTTGATGAGTATTCCGATGACCTCGAGGAGGTTACATCACACCTCCTAGAAGGCACATTACCTGAACATCTTAAGGATGCTGATCACTCAGAATCTCTGTGAGTACTACACACTAGAATTTGAGTGCGTCCTAATCATTGTCTAGTGAAACCACCAATAATTTAGTTAAACATACGACTGCTGATGCAGTAAAACAACCCTCTTTGCCTGCCCGTCGAAACGTGTATGACGATGATGAACTTGATAGGCTAGCAATAAGTACATCTCAACTTCGTTTTGGACGCCGGGATCCAGATCAGACCGCGGATGAATTACTTCGGGATCGTTCGAATGCGCCGAAGGCGGCAGCAATATTGTCGGCACTGGCAGCATTCGATTCAGATGATGATGAGCGTGACGATACGTATGATGCCGAAGATGTTGGCGGGACGGTTGATTCAGTAGCACCGGGAAATAACCCTGAAGAACAGATACATAATAGCGGAGACCAGAATGAGCGGTTATTATTCGAAGCATATAAAGCAACCCCAGGCATATTTCATCGAGACGCGGCGACTCGTAGAGGACAGCCTAGAGCATCGCTGAAGGATCAGACTGGTTTGACTGATGAGGCTATCGAAGGGTGGGCATTAATGCTGTCCCGAGACCAGCGACGGACACACCAGCTCGAGGCCAAGTACTCTACCTTCTCAGGTGTGCAGCCAGAATTAGCTTCCTCATCTTGGAGACCTAGTCCGGATGGTTCAGGGATGGAAGACTCAGATAGTGATGGTGGCGGTCCAGGAAGGGGCAGCTCGAGAGACAAACAACCGCGTGGTCGAGGGAGTCGTGGTCGTGGTCGTGGCCGTGGTCGAGGCAATGTTGCTGGCCCTAGTGGAGACAAGGAAACCGAAACCGCCCGACACCGAAAAGAGGCAAATAAAGCATCACGGGCAAATCACAATAGAAGAGACCAAAGGGCTAAAAAGATGGCGCGAGGAGCTTTTCCTGGCTGAGTGCTTAAAATTCGGATACCCATAATTCAGAAACCAGCAGTCAAAGACGCTCATCTGCACAATCTTAAATTTGTATCCTGACGCAACAACCAGCCTAATTTCTATCTTTGGCAGTAAAAGGACCAGGTTTACGAGATGGGTTCCCGGAAGAATAGCAGGATCGAATGTGTTCTCGACTCTGCTTCAGGGGTTTGTGCATTTTCTCCCTCCTAAGGACGAGTCGATAGAAGGTTATCATCGATGGGGGACACCGTTACGGAGGGGACGATATGCTTCAAGCCAAATTTCCCTCATACTACATCTACGAATCAGGTGTCTGCCAAGTATAACCGAACAAGATATACGTTTTAGAAAAATCATACCATCCGAATATTTTAATTTAGAATATCTTCGAATGGTGTCTCATATGGTTTTTCAGCTTGCAGAGCGATTCGTGCCAGGTGTCGCCTTTCACCTGTTGACCAGTTCATCGTTGCTGTATGAGCCACAAGTCGGTTCTTCCACGTTATCAGTATGAAAGGTGAAAACATTGAATATCGCGGCAAGTAGATGATCGACTCACATCCCAGAAGATTACCATTCCTGGTTTCCACTGTACCCGAGCCTGAAAATCTGCTCCAAATGCTATATGGTCATATAGGAAGTTTAGGAGATACTCGCTCTCTTCCTTTTTGTATCCTACGATGCTCCGAGTGACTGGATGTCGCCATTAGCAGACTCCTGGGAGAGGCTAAAGGAATACCTTTCAGCAAAACGCACATGATTTGTTGATAAACAATGCCTTTTCCCCTGTGGCAGGATGGGTTCGTACTATTGGATGTTCGGTCGTGGCTGGCTCTCTCTTTACAATACCTCCTCTATTCCTGCTGAACTGGGCTTGCTCTTTGCCAGAATGAATTGCTTTCAAACCATGTAGCCTTTTCTGGAACTCGGGTGAGAGATTGTTATAAGCTGCAACTTGATCAACAAATAACGTATCGCCCCCTGTTTTTGGATGTTCTAGCACATAGAGCATTGTAGTTCCCGGTGGCTGCTCTTCGAAAGATGAATCGCAGTGCCAGCCAACAGAGCTTGTACGATTCACCATGAAGGTTTTTGCCCCCTGGTCTCCCGCACCACGGTGCACGAGATGTATTTGTGGAAACCCAGCCGGGCTTCCGCTGGTAAGGTGAATATATGGGCGGCCAAAATATGAAGCAAAATCAAGGGCTTCTTCAACCGGAAGGTCTTTGAAATCCTGGTCCAAGAATATGACCAGCTTTCTCTTGGCAACGAGCAATGCCAACTGGTCCTTGGCGGTGCTGTTCAACTTACTGAGTTGTATCCCGATGATCTCAGACCCAATTGTTGGCGTCATATCGGTGATTTCACTACCCTCTACCAGAAGGTCTTTAAACGTTGGGTCAGCATCTTTACCATGCTCAACGTGCTCAAAAGGTTCCAATGGCGGGTAATTCTGGGTCTCATCCCAAGTTGGGAGGTAGTTCGGATACTATGCCCATTAATCAGTATACGCATATATTTATAATAAGACATGTAGTCGTTGCTGGGTGGGAATGGCAACTTTTGCTGCGGGATAGCTGTCATCTCCATTCAACTCTCGTTCCCTATTGAACGACTTGGGGCCAGGGATTGGGCGTGATTGAAAAGGTATCGATGTCGATGAACCCGGCACAGATGTAGTTGGGGCGGGAGCGTTTTCTCCCATCATTGTAGAACAGGCTCGTGTGTGTAACTTGTTGGTGAGAGGACAGTGGTGCTAGAAGCCAGCTAGACTTGCGGTTCATGGACCCGGTGAGTTCAGCGCCGTGAAAGAAGGATCCCCCACTTTAAACGACCAGCCTGATGGTAACTTCGCTGCATTCATAGTATTGGAGCCTACACCGTTAAAATTTCCCAGCCACTTGGCCCCAAAAAAGTACAACGAAATGTCGAAAAATTGCAAAATTATTTAAAGAAAGGACTTGACGCTTAACTGTAGATCGTCAAAAAAACTTCCTTTTCCGTGAATTATATAAGGGATTCCAACTGACACAAAGTAACCGCGGACGGTCAAGCTACTGAGAGAGGTGGCGGAAGTAATCAGCTGAGTTCAATTTTATTGCCGCTTGTGACTATCGGCCATGTTTCATTTAACCGCAGAGTCGCACAAGGAAACATGCACCAATAGAGAAGCGGTTAACACGCTAGATAAATTACAAAGCTACCAAATATACCCAAGGTTAGGTAGGTAGGTACCTACCTGCCGGTATCCTATCCGAGCTGCGGTACAAGGAAGCGTTAACCATTGGCAACAGCCGTCCAGGTACCTAGGTAGGTACCTACCTAGATAAGTCTTGTAGCCAGCCAGGTCACCCGTAGCTCCTCATCAAATAAAATATATACTTGTGTCTAGGGTTCGGAATTAATTTAATTAATTTAGTATGACCTCAAATTAATACTTATTAAATTAATTGAAATCCATACTAAAATTAACTTATTTAGTATTACCTTAAATTAAATTAATACTAAAAATACTAAATGCTAAGAAATTAATCTCGAACCCTGCTTGTGTCCCAATAATGCGAAACTATCATTAGGTACCTAAGCCTTGCTTCAACTGTTTGAGCCTGAAGATATGATCTCATAGATTTGCAAGCTAAACTTGTGATCAGTTAGGTACCTACCGCGTCTTAGACAGCTTCCTAGCATATATATGTCCGAAATGTGGAAAGCTAGCGGAAATGTAGCTCGCTAAGATATTTGGTAAGACGTTGGACCTACATCAAGTCGTCGCTGCCTACGTAAAATGTAAATGTAGGTAGGCACCTAAGGTAGATTAGAATATCCTGGTCAAAACTTTCTGCGGACTCACTTGAGGACATTTTGGTTTGATGTTTACAACTCGGTCGGTAATAGCTGGGCGCTTGCTCACTTTCTCACATGGAATAACTGCGAATCGAAGAGATTGTTTGGTATCTCAGAAAAGGACCTCTGGTAGGTCCCTCCCCCCGCCGCCTGAGTTGAGGTCCAAGTAGCTGCTCTCCAGCAAATATGCCAGTTAAAAGTGGAATGAAAGTTGCAGTTGGAGACATACACTCAGTCCGATTAATCTTCGCTCTCACCAGTAGGATGGTCAAACAGTGTAGAATCAGCTCTCTACGTATAATAAATATATAAAATAATCCAATCCATCGAACTCCTAGTTGCTAGCACTCTGAACACGCCCAAACGCAAAATCGAACACAGCTGACTCCTTACTCACCAACGAAAGGTAATATAAGTAATTCTCAATGCATGCTTAACTCTATAAATACATGGCAAGCAGGAAGACTGAAAAATGCTTAAGTAGCAGCTTCTAGAACATGGCAGACATGGAGGATGCCGTCGCGTTAATGCGCTGGTAACTATCAATCAATTTCCCAGCTGCCACCATTCGAACGACGGGTAATCGACGAAGTAGAGGAAGCTCGGGGAGCCTCTAGATTTACTCCGAAGTCGTCCTCAAACCACTCTTCCCCTACGTATTCGTCCTCCGAAACATCCCAATGGAAAGGTTCACCGGGTCCGTACAGAAATCCCCTCCATTCACCGGCTGCTATTCTCGAGGCAACTCTGATCATTAAGTGAAACAGATGACTTGGAGGACTTAGCAATATTTCGCAAGTCTTCTGAACAATTGCAGTGGGAAGATGACGAGCATTCTGGAAGTGGCTACCGTGCCGAGGGGGGGAGAAGAGATTCACCGCCGATGGAAGTGGAGAGAGCGTGCGACGACGAGAACCGGTCATTGTTGTAGTTTTGTATCGAGGGGATGTCTGTGATTCTGGACGTATAACAGCAGCAGATTCCTCATTGGCTGATTTCTCATCTGGATGGTCATTCATGGAAGCGCCTTGTGAAGCTGAAGACCTTGAGGATCCTGTGCTGTATGTCCTTATTCGCCCCCATACGCGAGAAGAAGAAGGGGTAACGGTGCGCTCGGAAGCGTCCTTATCACGACATTGTTGCTCTGGAAGCGCAATGTCATCATGTGGATACGGGTAAACGACGGCAGGGGAGGAAGGGGTTGATACTGGAGGTGAAGGCGGTGGTATAGGAGAATGCCATGATAACATGGAATGAAAGGAGTCGACACTAGATGAAAATTCAGACTCATTGAATGCGGTGACCAGGTCTTTCGGCCTAGTGACCATCGCCTTCTGCGAAGAGGAGGCGGTAACATCAGAAATTTTGAGAGCGGTTGGGATGTGTCGACTTCCAACATCACTCTGTCTGCCATTCCCCCAAGCATCCTCACTGGCTAAGACATCATAGGAGGTCTTCTGTGCAGTGTTTCTCGGCGTCAGATCAACTTCACTATCGGAATTATCGCCCCTTTCTGCTAAAGTTGCATAATTGTGTAGGTTTGACGAAGGGGTGGTGGACATCTGTATCGCGCTAGCCAATACATCTTCCGAAACTGTATTAGGATTCAAGTTTTGACTTTCTGAATCTAAGTGCCTTACGGAGTCAACTGAAGGTACTGTTGAGCGAGGCCGAGCAGGATGCGCTTCCTTGGAAGAATCCCCAGGATGACCAAGAATCCGCTTGCGCCCTCGGATAGGCGATCCCTGATCTATCGCATCTCCTGGGCCAGGCACGCTGCTCTCTGCAGTGGGAAGAATACGAGCCGTTGGACGCCAGGGTCTCTTCCTTACTGGAGTCTCTGGTGGTTCAGGAAGCTCAACTGTAAAGCTCCTTCGAAATGGACAAGGGGTCTTCTCAAACAGTAATATGTGGCCCAGGACTGCCTTCAGCTGCTCAGACCTTGTTATTTCCTCTGGTGTTTGGCTCGGAATCTCGATTCTCCAATATTGAGGGCGTCTTATTTGCAGAATGAACTTGGATGATTGTTCGTCGACGCACCAGCATTGGGATTTCGGTAATATTGGTCGCAGTGCAGCGTTACAACTTAAAAATGCGACAGACCCAGGAGCTTTGTATATAGTTAGAGGGCCTAAAATAGATCATTAGAATCTTCAGAATGGGTGTACCATAGACAAGTAGTTTCAGTACCAACAGCAAGTGTCCTCTCGGAACGGGACATCCAGGACAGGCTTCCCGGTTCTGGTTCTCGTTCAGGACTGTCTTTGGCAGGGCTAGATGACATGCCGGATTTTGATGATGTGAAGGAGACAATACGTGCGCTGGGTAGGGTGCACAGAACCTCTACCTGCTCATCAGAGGAAGAAGACTCGAGTCGCGCTGCAGGCTGGCTCACAGTCCGCCGTGGGGTGCGCGGTAATGAGACAGGAGAGACCATGCTCACCAAGTCCCGTCACTAGCTCGGAATGAGACTATCTATTATCGAGTAACCATGGCGTTGTGAGATACCGGGGATCGATCCAAACCGGCATCCCAGAGGACGATTTGCAACCCCAGATAGGCTTACACCTGATATTGGGAGGGATCAGATCGACTTCTGCAGATGGTGAGATTTAGATTGGTATGTGCCACATCATGAGCTTGCATTGAAGTCTTAGTATAGCCCAGGATACACCAGAAATGGTGGAGAAAAAGGGATGAAGGTAAAATTGTGGAGGCTGTCGCAAGATTGATGCCCGCGCCTGTTACAGCTTGGTTCCTGACTTTAAAGCTGCGCGTGGCTGGGGTTGTATCCGTGCCCTCATGGTCGGTGATATTGCTAACCAGATAAGGGAACCCATACCCAGACCTGGCGCCAACGGTCTCCAACCACGTGATAAACCACGTATGCCAACCCATGTCACGTGTAGACATTATGTCATAGCAATGTACGTGCGAATCACTCGATAAACAGAGATCGGGCCAGTTTGATTCACGGAGAAAAGATAGTCCACTCGTTACCTTTACAGGAGAGAGGCATGAGAGGCCGCTCTGTTGCCTATTTCATGCGTATCACTGTGTTGATCCTTTCATTTTGAGAGCTAATCTCGTGCCTATAATGACAAGCTCCCGCCAGTCCGGCCTATCTGGCGAGCAGAGATTGAAGGAGAAGCTTGATGCATCCAACTTTGATATCAATGCTATTCTCCGAGGAGCTCAGCTAACTGTTGTGGGAGGTTGGTCCATTTTGACGATGTATGAAGCTTTGCCATTAACCTTCAGTAGCCTTGAGAGCGTTGCAGAATCCAGCCCTTTTTACCTCAGAACACTATAAGCAAGCTATTCTGGCGGTTGCGGCAGGCATTGCCATAAGGTTTGTAATTGCAGTTCCAGTAGGAGTGCTTCAGCGCGGACTATTGCAGGTAGGCACTGACCGTATCCAGATCATTGGTATTAAGTTCCTATTATGGATATTATCTTCTATATTGGATCCGGACGCTATTGCCTGGTGTGACACCGTAGTCGGAGGTTTAGATTTCATACAGAATTATGTCCTTCAAGTCCCATTTTTTTTGATGACTCTGATGAGATATTTGACGCCCACACTCGATAATATGTACGATATGCACTGAAGAGCATGCACCAACATGACGCTAATATTTTCTAGGTTTATGGATTCTCTAAAATGGGTCGATTCAACATATTATGCAAAGCACCATGGAGAAAATCCTTCAGACCTTAGGTTGGCCTACTATCCTAATCTCAAACTATATCCAATCCGAGATGGAAGTACGCATAGCAAAAGCGCAACAGAGGCTTTCACCAGCTTCTTAATGAGGTTTGGAAAGAAAGCAGGCTTGTCGTTGGCTGTCTTTATCCTTTCTTATGTGCCTTATATAGGACGATTCGTTCTTCCAGCTGCGAGTTTTTACACCTTTAACAATGCGGTTGGCCTAGGTCCAGCTGCTATCATATTTGGAACCGGCATGGTGCTTCCCCGGAAATATCTTGTAATATTCCTACAGNAGCTATTTCGCCTCCCGAAGCCTGATGAGGGAGCTGGTACGTTCACAATCCCCCTTTGATGCTATGTGATTATCTCTCTAATCTTGGGCGAAATCAAGTTAGAGCCTTACTTCTCGCGCATTCGATTTTCCAAGGAGGAAAAGAGGCAATTCTTTCATGACCGAGAGGGGCTCTTGTTTGGATTCGGCGTTGGATNTCTACATATTCTTGAGGATCCCTCTTGTCGGTGTGCTTATTTATGGTATAGCTGAGGCCTCCACTGCTTATTTAATTACCAAAATCACAGATCCGCCACCACCACCTACCCAAAGTGGAGGGTTCGCGGCAAGCCAACAGAGGTGGAAAAACAAGCATGAATTTCTCAACCTTAACCTGAAAAATCTCGACCTCTACAACGTCACTACGCAGAAAGATAGCATGACTGTAGGCGCAAAGTCAAACGAAAACGTGCCGCCTCCATCGACTTGATTCAAATCCAGATAGGATCTGATTGACCGCAAAGCCGGGATTAATTCGAACCAAAGGCTGGGAACTCCATGTCCACCTACTCAAATAACTCAGGAAGAATACATACGACCCTCATCCATCTTTTTGTGGGTGCGTTGCGCTCGCATATGATTGATACGGAAAGTAGGAAAATGCTCTGTGCAGAGGTCATCTTAACTCCATTTGGCTCATCAGCTTGATAAGCTAGGGCAATCTTGAATGATATTATCTTATGATTGCGATGAATATTGTATATAGAAGCAGCAGTAACAGACCCGTTCAATAATTTTGTACAACAACTTAGTCGCATATCGCTGTGCTATGGACCTACAGCCATGCTTCGCATATCTTGCCCGAGCTCGGATGATTACCTGTCAAAACTTCTCTGTGTGGCAGCTACGCAGGATACGGAGGGGTCATGTTGATAAGCGATTATCATGACACATCCTTTCGTCCCAAAGACCTTGGCCTGTAGCCGCTGCTCCTCATATCTCCATCAAGTCAATGGCATGACAAGAGTGGTTGGTTGGCACACCTTCTATCAAGGAGGGGAGGTGCGGGGTGGCCTGGGTCTACTCTCGTAATGTTTATTACTGACGACCCCCCTCCTCTCCTCCCCTTCCCTTTTGTGCCTGCTATCACTACCTTTTAAGTTAAATTCGTGATCCTTCCTTCTAAGCCGACATCTTCTGGATAACAATAATAATGGGCCTGAAAGAGATACGTACGGTCTGCAAAGTCTCGTTGGATGTCCCTCCTGCGGAGCAGAAATGCCTGCACAACCGATGGCATCCTGATATCCCATTTGCCGAAAGTATCAAAAATGGGGAAACAGTGAAGATCGAATGTGTACGTAACTGCTGCACCGCATAATGGTGGTTTAGCTTATTGGTCACTCTAACCGCTCTTTTCCAGCTGGATTGGACTGGCGGGCAAATCGGTAAGTCTACGGAAGCTTCATATAAAGAAGTACTTGTATTAATCTTTTCTAGGGAACAATGACTCTGCGGATGATATAAAGAATGTGGATCTCACCAAGGTCCATTACCTTTCCGGCCCTTTTGAAATTGAAGATGCGGAACCCGGAGATGTCAGGTTCCCCCTAACTGAAGCTCTTAAGTTGGCTCTCTTGATGGTCTAACATTCGCACTCAGATCTTGCTTGTTGAGATTATGGATGTCCAACCATTCCAAGATAGTCCTTGGGGATTTACAGGTATGCTTCATACACTTATTTGGTCTCTAGAGAGCTTCTACCATTGAAAGGATATATTTTTTTGTTGCAACCACCTCAGGTGTATTGCCATGAACTGACTAAATTTTGTCAGGTATATTTGATAAAGATAATGGCGGTGGATTCCTAGATGAATTTTATCCCTCTGCGTAAGTGAGATGCTTCCAAGTACTATGTCATACTCAGTAACGTGGCTGTTTTGACTGACGAGGTACAGTGCCAAAGCTATCTGGGATTTCGAGGGCATCCAGTGTAGTTCTAGACACGTGCCTCATGTTAAGTTCGCGGGTCTCATTCACCCAGGAATTCTTGGGTGTGCTCCTTCAGCTGAGGTAGGATTTCTGTTACGCTACGGGTACATTCGAATCAATGCTCATACACACCGCCTTAACTAGGTGTTGGCGACTTGGAACAAACGTGAGGGTGAGCTAATAGCAGCAAATAAACTTAGCAGGACAGTCGTAAGCATCTCTGTGTCTGGCATGTTACTCTATGTTAGTGTCTAAGGTATCTTTCCTATAGGCGGAACCTCCTAATCCCGTAAATGTCCACGCTGGAAGCGCTACTGGTGATATCACCGCTAAGGTCGGTCGGGAAGGAGCAAGAACTATCCCAGGTGCGATAAATTCCAGTTTTATCTAGACTATTGAGGTTGAAGCTGAACCATTTTAGGACGTCCTGAACATGGAGGAAACTGCGATATCAAGAACCTCAGCAGGGGGTCAAAGGTATACCTTCCAGTGCATGTCAAAGGAGCCAAATTTAGCGTGGGTGATCTTCATTTCTCCCGTGCGTAAGCATCTTACTCTTTAAGAAATTGCATCATCTCAGTCTGACTAATAAACTGATAGAAGGCGATGGAGAGATATCATTTTGTGGAGCAATTGAGATGGCTGGGGTGATTACTATTAATTTCAAGGTAAGTCAGGCAATTACTGTTTCCTAGGGGCCCGTTCCTGATCCGTAGCTGCAGGTTGTCAAAAACGGCATGAAGGACTTGGGTCTAAAATCTCCGATTTATCTTCCTGGTCCTGTAGAGCCACATTTTTCTCCCAATAGGTATCTTACTTTTGAGGGATTTTCCGTAGATCAACATGGCAAACAGCACTATATGGATGTTACTGTGGCATATCGCCAGACAACCTTACGTAGGCGTTCTGTAAATATCTCTATTCTCTTTGAATGCTTACTTTCATAGGTTGTATTGAATACCTCCGGAGATTTGGATATTCTGATTACCAAATTTATCTTCTCCTTTCTTGTGCCCCCATCCAGGGCCATGTAGCCGGGATTGTTGACATTCCAAACGGTAAACATACCCATTTTCTCTTCCATGCTTGCCTGACCGAAAGCAATAGCCTGCACAACACTCGGAATGCCGATGGATATTTTTGATTTTGACATTTCTCCAACCGGTCCGGCCAAGAAATTCGATATGGGTAGTTGTGCCTTCGAAACTGGCGTGAAAGAGGGCAAAGTCACTCTGGGTGGGGCTAATAGTGAACATTCCTGGGGCGGTGGGTTGACATTTAGGGAGAAGCCAGCAGATGCGTAAGGGCCTAGGGCAGAAGCTGTTGGCTCCAATGTAAAGCCCCGGACTCAAAAGGTAGCTATTACAGTCTTTTGAAAGAGGCTCTGATCAGCACTGATTTGCGCTGGTCGCTGTCGCTATTATTTAGTGTTCCTATGTAACGGGTTGAAGCTAGTATTAAATACATACATGAATCGTCTGTCTGGGGACTCAATACCCATGAAGGTTGATCGCCCATTCCCCATCATTGCAACCATCGTATAATTGCCTATGGTATCAATTACAACACGAACAATCCTTAAGATAGGACTACTCAGTAGCAATCTAGGCGGAAATTATGATATGCTGTACAACATATACGTAGGTACCGTTAAACTTGCATGTAGAGGTACGTCAGAAATCCCATGAACACCACTCCATTTTCGGAGGCAACAACGGCATAATGCTGTCCTTGAAGGTACCGCTTTTTAAGACGTACTGATATGCCGCTTTCGTATTCTCATCATACGACTCATCACCTAGCTCAGCATCCTTGTTGAACGGCGGTGGCCCATCAGGAAACCAAATTCTTTCCCACCTACCATCTTGATGCAGAAAACCAGCCACACCATCTTTGTAATGTACTGCTCTCCCGCCGGAGATGGAAGATCCTCCAATTGAGTCTCTACCCATCGGGGGTCTGGAAGACGACCAGATTCTACTATTCGAATCTAGTGATGGCCTTCCAATATCGGTATTCACCATGGAGTATCCTTGCTCAGTGAGAGGTCCGCTAGAGATCCCCGGACTATTATTAAACTGGTTCATCGGTGTACTGATGGTCGCAGGACCACTCCCGGAGAATCCTTGATTGCCGCTATTAGAGGGGTTATGGGACGTCATTCCGGATGTGGTAGCAAAAGGATTGTGTCTGGTTGTTGGAGCATTAGAATGGAAGGAGTTAGAGCTCTGGCCCGAGGGGTTTCCAAAAGGATTCTTTTGGAAATTATTAGTAGAACTGATTCCTTGGTTTGACAGAGATGTTCCTGAATGGGACCCAAAAGGATTCGTAGAAGCTGGAGGTTGGGGCTGTTGCCCAAAGGCATTCGATGCGGGAGTGGGAAATATCGCTGCAGGTGAATTACTAGTGCTGCCACTCATGGAAGCCTGAGATTGTGAGCCAAATGGATTTGAGGGTTGCCCCATTAATGAAGGCTGTCCGAAGGTTCCCGTTCCGCGCAGGGTCGTACCAGGAGTTGATACCATGCCAAAAGGACTCATTCCCTGATTAAGGACTGACGGCTTGCCAAATGACCCGCCGCCAATGCCAGAAGTAGGCCCAAACGATGACCCAGAGGTCGGTTGCATATTGACTGAGGCGCGGTTGGCAAGTGGGAAGTTTGCTGTAGTACTAGGCTGTCCAAGTGGTTGAGATATGGCGTCACCTAGGTGCCCTCCCCTACAAATATCTATCCTGTTGGGATGAGTCTTCTCGGAATCAATGATGTATGAGATGGCGCCATCTATATCACGGAGGACCGTTTCTATTTGCTGCTCTGCCGCCTGCTGAAGTTGGTTTGCATGTTGTATCTGGTTTTATCAGTGGATTTCTGCCGTGTTCCAAAAGGACTACTCACTGCCTGCTGAGGATTACCGGATGACAGACCCAAATGATAAAGGAGGCGCATCTCCTCAAAACTCTGCTCGCGAAGTGGTCCTCCAAAGAGCTGAGCTGGTGCCATTCGACCTGGTCCATATGCAGACAAAATCCATTGCGGACGTTCAGTTGTAAGATCTGTTATTATGGCATCTTTATCCAGTCCGTATGGTAACTGAGTTGAGGCGGACGGTACTGTGATAACAATCAATCAAAGCTATAATCCACCAATGAAATAATACTAACTTCCACCACGCGTCCCGCTATGGTGTGTATTCTGATAATTTCCGTAAGACCTCCGAGTGTTAGAGCTGGTATCCGCGTTTTGAAGAGGGGCGAATCGATTGCTCTGGTTAATGTTGGGAACGTTGCGATCTCCCGGATGCTCGAATTTGCAGTTTTCTGGTGAGATGATCAATCCTAGGTTCAGTTATAGACCACAAGGTAAGAAATCTACCTCCGTTCCTACAAAAGCCTTTCTGCCAAAACTTGCAAACCGTCATTGTGCATCAGGGATTCTAAGGGTCAAGTCAACAGCGGCGGAAGTAGAAACATTGTCCGACTATAGCCAGATCAGCAAAAGAAGTAAAATGTGACGCGTTTAGCAGAACCCCACGGCGGGAGTGAATAGCCAGAAACACAGTGACTGCAGTCTAGTTACCTCCAGCTCTATTACAATAATATGACCAGCTTCAACAGGTTGTCAAATTTATGATAGAAAGACGGTTTCTAGAGGCGCCGCACGACTGCGCTATCGCTCTCGGTAGGCACTGCAATTGGAGCGATGTACGGAACCTTGTCGAGGCGTCGCATTGGGGGTTTTCAACAATGAAAGACAACTCTCGCGAGATGAATTGCAGGTCTGACACGTTGAATATCAATTATAACCCACCACCACTGTTGATAGTATTTGTAGCATTTTAAAAGATCTACCAGTGTTTAATGATTGGATTGTACTACGGCGACCGTAAATGGAAGCACATTATGAATAATACCATCTCTTAAGATGGTACCCTGGGACCTAGACCCTCCTCCACTGCAAGAGATAGATTTGTCCAATCAAGGCCATCCACGGTTCTACTGTTCACATCTCGTAGAGCAAGAACTTCCTCGAATTTCCCCGTTCCCAACCTTCGCATGATTAATGCATCCTTGGCTTTTCTCATCGATCTTCCTTCATTCTGAAGCAGGTAATCTTCAAACCACGACTCTTCTTCTCGTGTGAACGGCAAACTCACCAGCTCTGTAGCCTGATCGGCGATTGTTGACACCGAAGAGCTGTTCAACACTTGTGTGACAAGCTTTTCAAACATATGTTGCTGGGTATGAGATGGCTGAGCTCGCAAAAAGTAGAATGCCTCCATGACACTTGTTTCCGCTATTGTCAAGAATAACTTATCCACGGAGCGAGAATCTGTCAACATCGGCTGAACAGTGTAATAGTATGACATCGCCAAAGTGATGTCATCTTGTCTGGAATGTTCTACCAGAACCTGCAAAATCTCGTCGGCGAAGGTTGGAATTAGTGAAGGATGAGTCAAATACTGGAGAGCCAACTGTTTTTTATCAGTATCCTGTATCTATGATCCGCAGCACAAAAATGCCACCAGCCATGAAACGTACTTCGAAATTCAGACGGTCCAGAAACCATAGTCCCTGCATGTATATCTGGTATTTCTGTGGAAGGTATGAACTTTGTTCGAAATGGGCCGAATACTCCCTTCTGCTGGTGAGAGAATCGAAATCTAAGAGAATGTAGTATAGTACAGAAATTTTGTGGTGGTCAGCTCCACCGCTTTCGAGAATCGCCTTGTGCAAGCTTCTAATGTCATTATTAGATCTCGGTGGATAAATCTTAGCAGCTAAATAAATCAAATTAGCCTACCCGTATAATAGGAGAGATATTGGAGACAGATTTGCTCACGTCTTTTTATTCCTAGCAGCTTAAGCACCCTGTCGATGAACAACAGTCCCTCCAGTTTCTTTCGGTGAGCTTCGATGCCCAGAACAAGTGATCTTTCATACTCGCATTCTGGGTTAAAAGCAAAAACTTGCTCAAAATCCTGATAGGCAAGCATCTCTGATGGGCTACCTCGTCAACATGGCCAGATGCTGTGGTATGCGTGCGCTATGCGGAGATCAAAACAGGTGGATGGGTTTGGCGCTTATCGATTGGTGAAGCCGCAAACCAACGGTATCTTAGCGCGGTACTGTGTGTTTACTATTTACTCTTGACAATGCACGAACGACCAACTTTCAATTTGATCTCCGTAAACACGAAGTTCTACGCGCGCTTTCTATCTACCACGCGTTCTTATGTGAATGCAATATTTCCATGCCAGTTAAATTGATATTACTGCGACAGATAGCGGCATCGGAGCAATTTTGTTGGTAAAATCTAGCCTATTACGCCATTTACCTGACAAACACCAAAAGGCCAACGACAACGCCTCGCAAGGCATTACAAAATGGCGTCGGAATCACCTGTACGGCCATCCAGAAGAGCAGCAATGCGCAAGAAAGTAGTGGCCGAATCATCTGATGAGGAAACATCTCCAGGCAAATCCAAGGATGAGAGCGAAGATGATTTCGTGACACCTCCAAAGCGTAGCCCTCGAAAGCAAACGCAATCCAGACGTAAAACAACTGATTTTGCTTCGGACGCAATTCTAAGCAGCCATGGTAGAAGACAAAGGAAGTCGAATGAAAATCCCGAACTTCAAGATCCGGAGAAAAGCACCGAAACTGTCCCAGAGTCACCTTCGAAGAGGATCTCTCCTCGCAAAAGAAAGAGCGTGTCAACAAAAGCTCCGCGAATTTCACCGGCACCCAGCTTGTCACCTCATCTACCGACTCCAAAACCTTCCCTCTCACCAGAACCGCCGGAATTGCATGCCTCGCCCCTGGCAGATATAACCGAATCTCTCAATGAGCAGCCTAGAACGGCAGAACCTCAGACACCAGTTACAAAACCTGTAGAACCGTTGGATGCCACTCTAGAGAAACCAGCAGATATTGTGCTAAAGTCCCGACCAATGACAGCAGCCGTGGTCGAACCCGCTGGTCCAAAACCTCGCATTGTCATCACATACCTTATTCTTACAAATTTCAAAAGTTACGCTGGCAGACAGGAAGTTGGCCCCTTCCATGCATCCTTCTCGGCTGTTGTTGGCCCTAATGGATCAGGAAAGTCGAACGTCATCGACTCTCTTTTGTTCGTGTTTGGGTTCCGAGCAAGCAAAATGAGACAGGGAAAAATATCAGCTCTAATCCACAATTCGGCGGCGTATCCGGATTTAGATTACTGTGAAGTCGCCGTACATTTTCAAGAAATAATGGATCGTGTAAGTTAATTTCAAAAAGCAAGTATATTTCACTGACAAATATACAGCAAGATGGTACTCATGAAGTGATACCCAACTCAGATTTAGTAATTTCTCGTAGGGCTTTTAAGAACAATTCCAGCAAATATTATCTGAATGGAAAAGAATCCAATTTCACAGTGGTAACAACATTGCTCCGTGATAGGGGAGTAGATCTCGACCATAAACGATTCTTGATATTGCAAGGAGAAGTTGAATCAATAGCTCAAATGAAACCAAAGGCTGCAAATGAACACGATGACGGGCTTTTAGAATACCTTGAAGATATAATCGGTACTTCTAAATACAAGGTTCCGATCGAGGAATCGGCTGCAGAAGTTGAGACGCTCAATGAGGTCTGCATTGAGAAAAGCGCTCGCGTACAGCATGTGGAGAAGGAGAAGAACAGCCTGGAGGATAAAAAGAACAAAGCCCTTGCATATATCAAAAACGAGAATGAATTGGCGATGAAACAATCTGCGCTTTATCAAATATATCTTGATGAATGCAGAGACAACATCACAGTCACGGAGGAAGTTGTAGGTCAGTTGGAGGCACAGCTTAGTATGGAACTTGAGAAACACAGAGGAAATGAGGATGAAATTCATCAACTTGAAAAGCAATACAAGAATGGTCAGAAGGAATGCGAGAGCCTGGAAAAAGACACTCAAGCTACAGTCAAAGAAATAGCTAGCCTCGACCAAGAACACGTAAAATTGGAGGAGAAGAAAAAGTTTTTGGTCGTCAAACAGAAGAAATTGGAGAAGACAATCAATACCTCGGAGACTGCAATTTCCGAAGCTCGATCGACCGTTGAAACATGCGCCACAGAGATAAACAGAGCTACTAAAGAGATTGCTGTCTTAGAAACTCGAATGGAATCTGAGGAGATGCGGCTCGGACAGATTAGAGAAAGCTTAAAGGGCAAGACGCAGGCATTCTCTGATCAGATCGTAACGAAGCAGAAGTCACTAGAACCTTGGAACGAAAAGATCAACCAAAAGCAATCAGCAATCGCAGTCGCAGAAAGCGAGCTCAGCATTATCCATGAAAAGGCAAACGCTGGAGCGCTTGCTTTGGAAGATGCCACAACAAAATTAAGCGGCATTGAGGCAAGAAAAGAGGCCAAGCTGAAGGAGCTTGCGGACTATAAGGCACACAGGTCCGAATTATCGAGGGAGGTAGTTAATGTGCAGTCCGAGTTAGAACAGCTGTCTCGCAAAGAAAGTGACTTACGCACTCGGCTTTCAGGAGCGCGCCAAAAAGCAGATGAGGCTCGTGCAAGCCTGTCAAATACGCAGACTCAAAGCAATGTCCTAATAGGACTGATGCGACTTAAGGAATCCGGCCGTATTGAAGGCTTCCATGGTCGACTTGGTAACTTGGGTACCATCGACCAGAAATACGACGTTGCGATTTCAACGGCTTGCGCAGCCCTCGACAGCTATGTAACAGATACTGTGGAAGGTGGACAACAATGCATTGCTTACTTGCGAAAGAACAACCTAGGGAGAGGTAATTTTATTTGTCTGGACAAGCTTGGAAATAAAGGCATGTCTCCAATTGAAACCCCAGAAAAGGTTCCTCGTCTCTTTGACTTGATTCAACCAAAAAGTGATAGATTTCGACCAGCGTTCTATCACTCACTCCAGGACACACTCGTTGCCAATGACTTAGAGCAAGCAAATCGGATTGCTTACGGTGCGAAGAGGTGGCGTGTCGTAACGCTCGATGGGCAGTTAATCGACAAGTCTGGCACTATGTCTGGGGGTGGAAATGCGCCAAGGAAAGGGCTGATGTCCTCGAAGCTTGTCCAAGACATAACGAAAGAGCAAGTAGCTAAATTGGAAGTCGATCGCGATTCGCTGGAACGTGACTTTCAGAAATTTCAGGACCGTCAGAGGGAGCTAGAATCGAAGCTCAAGGAGCTGAACATCAAGCTTCCAAATCTCGATACAGAAATACAAAAGATCAGCCTTGAAATCGAGAGTCTAGAACGAAACTTAGTGGATGGCCACAAACGAGTCAAAGAACTGAGCAAAGAGCATCAACCATCCCAGGTAGATGACAATCGTGTTACGGTCCTGGAAAAAGAGATCAAAAAACTGAACAAGGATATCGAAACTCTACGTGGCGAAACCGTTAATGTTGAAAAGGAGATTAAATCATTGCAAGATAAGATAATGGAAATTGGTGGAGAGCAATTACGGACCCAAAAATCGAAAGTCGATGCGATAAAAGAAGAAATTGACAGCCTTAGCGAGATACTATCAGCCGCTGAAGTATCAAGGGCCAAGGCCGAGAAACAAGAAATAAAACTTAACAAGGACAATACTAAAGCAAGGAAAGAGCTAGAACTCAGCCTTGCTGACCTTACAGCTCTCGAGGAGGAGATTGTACGGCAGAGAGCAGAAGTGGATAAGATTCAGACCCAAGCTCATACGTCTCAGGAATTACTTAAAATCAAGAAAAAGGATTTATCAACACTCAAAGCTGAATTGGACCAAAAGACCACGCAACTGAATGAAACGAGAGCTGTCGAAATAGAGATGAGGAATAAGCTTGAGGAGAGTCAAAAACTTTTGGCGGAAAACCAAAAGAGGCTGAGATACTGGAACGAAAAGCTCGAAAAGCTAGTGATACAAAACATCAATGACATTGGTGAAGCCTCGGTCCAGACTCTCCCGGTGTATACCAAGGACGAACTTACCGACATGAGTAAGGATGGCCTGAAGGGGGAGATTGCTATTTTAGAAGAGACGACACAAAATGCAAATGTGGATCTTTCCGTCTTGGCAGAATACCGTCGTAGAGTAGAAGAGCATGCTGCTAGGGACCTAGATCTTCAAACAGCCATTGCACAGCGAGATGCGGCGAAGAAGCGATGTGATGACCTCAGACGCCTACGTCTGGAAGGCTTCATGGAAGGATTTAGCACAATCTCTCTCCGTCTGAAAGAGATGTACCAGATGATCACAATGGGAGGTAACGCTGAGCTTGAGCTTGTGGACTCATTAGACCCATTTTCCGAGGGTATACTCTTCAGCGTCATGCCCCCGAAAAAGTCTTGGAAAAATATTTCAAACTTAAGTGGTGGGGAGAAGACCTTAAGTAGTTTAGCTTTGGTATTCGCTTTACATCACTACAAACCCACTCCACTGTACGTGATGGATGAAATCGACGCAGCGTTGGATTTCAGAAATGTAGGTCTCATATAAATCACTGAAAGATCATGACTAACTGAGAAAGGTATCCATTGTGGCAAGTTATATCAAGGAACGGACCAAGAACGCACAATTTATCGTGATTTCTTTACGAAACAATATGTTTGAGCTGGCGTCAAGACTCGTTGGAGTCTACAAAGTCAACCACATGACGAAGAGTGTGACAATAGAAAATAAGGATTATATCGCAGATCATGGTCGGGAATGATTGCTGGCGTTAGAGAGTAATGGACAAATGTATGCTAATGGACAATGAAATATATGTATAAATGACCCTTATAATTTGCCAGACTATATCCAGATTGGTAACCTGCGGCTTATTGCCGATCAGTTAAAAATAATGTTTGGTCTAGTGCATTCAGATGCAACCTTCCTTTAGTAACATCGCGTTGAACAAATAACCAACTGCTGATTGGTCATCATAAACCAATATTTCGCCAGACGCCATTAACCCTCTGTATGTATATGTCCACATTCGAATTTACACCGGGAAGTATACATCAACCTGCTTACTGACTTTCCTGATAATCGACATCAAGTCTCGCGACCTTTGAAGCCCGCCCCTTCGACATTGATTGACCGGCCTGAATCTGATCGCTAGAAGCATCAGATACTTTACTCCTCCTTTCCCATAACTTTTTTAATACCAGATAGATAAACGCGAACTGCTCGTAAGCCTGTACCATGGTTCGTCTCTGCATCCGCAATTGGTTGACAGTTTCGAATACTGGGTCAAACTGGCTTTGCTCTTCAACGAGGGAATCCCAAGCACCTGACTCCAACTCCCCTATTAGGAATTCCAGAGCAACAAAWGTGCCACTTCGTCCTACTCCGGCACTGCAGTGAACGACTCGTGGATTCTCGGGGTCTGTATTCTTTTCTCGAGAAAGCTCCATTAGAGCGAAAAGGCTGTCCAGGTTCTTTTCTTCCACAGCTCCAAAATCGGGCCAGGATGGATACAGTAAGTGCCATATTATCTTCTCCGTCTCTTTTCCTTCAACTTTCATGGCTAGTTTTCGTACCTCCAGCTCTGCTCCAGCAGCAACTTCTTCCCTATCCACGAAACGAATTGATGCGTGAAACTCTTCACCAAGTTGCGAATTCTCATTAACTATGATGGGAGGCGAAGAGGCATCGAGAGGATAATATGGATAGCACTTTTCCATAACACTCGAACTGACAATAGGGTGGGGGACATGTGTGGGTGTGAGCATGATAATGANCAGCCGGTGAAGACAGTGACGAGTTGGAAACGGAGTGCCAAATCATGTGCCAGACGTGGTCAACTGTCTCTCGTTTTGGACCTTGCATACAAATATATTTGTCTTTCGTCCTTTTATGCGTGGTTTGATCTCCCAGTCTAGGACTTGTAGGTTCCAGACTGATGGGTGATGCATTTATATAGTCATTATATCCTTCCGGAACCTGAAGCTGAATGCGATTATTGTACCAGGGCTGAACATTGCTGTAGCGATCCAAAATTCGGTTAACATCAAGGCGTGCCCACTGGCCATCCAAAGCCGGTCCTTTAGTATTCATTTCCAACCGTTCCTCTTCGAGACGCTGAAGCTCTGAAAATTTTTGATGAATTTCTGACGGAAGGAGTCAGCAGGTGCTAGGTTCGGACTAGATGAAAGTTTAGAATACTTAATACATACCATCTTCACTCTGCAACAAGAACGAGGGCAACTTGGGAGCATTGGATTCGATCTCCGGAACAGCCACCTGGAGAAGATCCTGGTTTGGTTCACATGGCGGCTCTCCCTGAGGAGAGCTGGTTCTACTCTGTTGTGAGCCAGAAGGGGATCGAGAACGTTTTGAAGGCCTGTTGCGATGCATTCTACCTAACCAACCAGGGTGTCTTCCTCTAACCTTCTGGCCGCTTGCTTCAATCGGCAAATGAAGGGATAATGACGTTGGGGAGTCAGACTCCTGCCGCCTGCGGAACGCACGTATTCGGTCCAGCTTGTAGAGAAATTTCCGGGTCAAAAGGAGCCTTGCTGGGTCGCGAATAGAGCCAGAGGTGTAAATTTCACCTACGATACCACGAGCAGTTGCTAGCAGGAAACGAGTAATCGTGAAAGTCGCAGAGGTCTATGTGGAGATGTTATAGCCAACAGCACCGCCCAATGATGGAAAATAAAACTTTAGTTAGAAAAAAAACCCAGCGTGCTTCCCAGGACCTCCAGCTGACTCGCAAGCACTTCACGTCTCGTCGGAAGTGGCACGTGCTATGTGCTAAGAGGATGTAGTCGAGAAAACAAGAGAATCCGAAAACTTTTCTCTTGAATTTGATTCATGTTATTAGGGTAGTATTTATTGTTAGCAATATGCAACAACTGAGTGCTTGTTTAAAGAGGTCGTGGAGCTGCTAGGAGATCTAGTATCAGATATGACCAGTAGTGGAGGATCGCGACTTCAGATATGCAGGGAAATCCGCTTACAAAAAATTGTGGCGTAGTGTGATAAACGAACACCTAGCGGTCACCTATGTCCACGCCTAGGACACAAAAGCTCCAAAGGCTTTCCCCCCGGGATCGTCGATCTCTCAAGCTGACCTCGCTATCATATTAATATGGGGCCGAGGAAAACAAGTTGCACTATCTGAGCAGCTCTTTTGGCTTCTTTTGGTATGCAAAGGATGCTGGAAGATGTGGTTGCGGATTTTCGAAGTATGCCATCTCCCACTATGTTCGTCCGCATCCTCAGGTTTTACTAACAATCTTCACAGGTATGGCTGACAGCACGGGTGTGTTCTACGTCCAGTCATAATCAGTATCGAATGGTCCATTTTACTTGATCTGACACTTCTCCAGCTCCTCGCGAGCCCGGCATTCCATCGAGCTGTACGTCGCATACATAGAGCGGTGCATGAGCTTCGCAATGGCAAGGATGCTTCTCGAGCTGGTGATGCAAACATTGATGGTTAGTGCTCGCCATAAAGCCTTATGAATAACTTTCTGATATAAGATCAGACTCGAAGGAGAGAAGTAGATTCTTCCAGTTTTACCTCGAGGAGCTGCGAGACCAGTTCCGAGGAACGACTAAGAAATGAGGGATCCCACGGTCCACCTATCCACAAATTAATTAATATCTTGAAATTTACCCAACCTTCGTCCAGATCCGGTCCATTCCCATCACCACAGAATTGTGACGTTGCAAAGTCGACGCTTCATTATACCTAGAACTTGATGGTCCACATATTCTTCGATACACTCCTGTGCAAATGATTTGTTTCAACTATCTCGTGCCAGGGCTGATCCGGATAGTTTTCTGTATTGGACAGGGTGACAGTCAACTTACAATGATCATGTAATTTTCAGCGGGCATAAATTGGGCTTTTTGACTACGTTATTGACTACTCATCTGGCTCTCATTCAACCCGGAGAATAAATAAATGCTTGGGCCACTCCGACTTATACACCGATTGTATAAGCTCCTGTTGGCATTGCTACTCGCATACATTACTATGAAAAGCTAGCTACTCTTATCATTTTTGGCTATCTCATTCTGAAATCAACGTTGAGGTTCATATCTAATGCTTCGGCGGTTTGAAGCAGCCGGCGTTGCGATTTGAGACATCTGTGTGAAGTGAGCCAGGTTTGAGATTGACAAGTTAATAGGCTCTGTGTGCCGAATATCTAGATGTATAACATGAAAAGAGAAGAAAAGAAAGTATCCCCTCGACCGGTGGAAATGGAGTCACTTATGCAAAAGCATAATTTCACTGAAACCGCATAATTAATTGGTTCGTTTAGCTTAGTGCTGACTTTTTTTAGACTGTTGACCAATAAAATAGCTCGACTTTTGTGAAATTATGCTTTTGCATGAGTGACTCCATTTCCACCGGTCGAGGGGATAGGTCTGCTATTAGGATCCTGTACATGTTGGCATTAAGTGCCAGCTGGCATTGATATAATTAATTCAGAAACAAAATTAAAATTTCTGATATTGTATATTATTCTTATGCTTAAATAACCTACATTTTATTCTTTTATTTTGTCTAATATCTATTTTTATTTACTTTTTTACAGATTTAAGTCATGACCAATACTTTTGATAATTTTTAGTTAGTACATGGGAATACTAATACTAGGGTATTAAAATTAGTACATACTAATACTAAAATACCAAGGGACTAATTTCCAAACCTGATTATGCATTACGGTGTCGTGCCGTAACTGCATAATTGTCTCGCATCATAAGAAGGTAATGCGCACCCTAGGTACCTATGATACCATATATCCTGTAAACAAGGCTGTTTAGGCTTCTTCTACCCGGCTAGTTACCTACCTTGGCCATCTTGATAATCCAGGTACCTAGGTACCCCACGCAATAGGTACCTTCAAGCGCTTTCGTTGTGGATATTTGGTCTCTTAAGTGGAATTTAGTTCACGCCAATATTACAGTCTGACTGTGACAGATGGTGGATCAGGCTTCCCTGGTTGAAGCTGACCCGAAGCTGACCCGATCCCATGGTAAGTGTCTGTCTTTTTTTTTTTTTTAAATTCCATACTCTTTTTAGCTRCCTACCTGGTGCTATGTAGAGATCAACTACGTACAATTCAAGGTGGGATCCCCTTTTATCGCCCTACCAATAAATCAAAGAAACAATCGAAGGAACAAATGAAAATAAGAAAAACAGCCTGTAACTTCCCACCATAGCTCGATTTGGGTTCTCCTTCCTGTCCTTGTATACTATCTGCACAATTACTCCGGTTCGTCGCCATTCCTACGAGGTAGTACCTGACTCTTTTCCCTAGTTACCTGATGCTTTCAGTTAGAGCGTCTGTCCACTCAGTGGCCCTGTTGTCGGCGTTTTATTGTGAAGTTATTAGGTTACAGCATTACGTGTCTGAATTGTTCTAAGACGTCTGTTCGGAGGACGAATTGTGCTACTTTTTGAGCCAGTTTTGGAGTCCCTAGTATTGTTGGGACGTCCCAGATTGCCGTCTGGCCTAGATGCTTCTTTCTTTGGGCATTGAATGCAGGGCATTCACCTACGATATGTGCAACCGTCTCATTTGACAGGTTGCAGTACTGACATACTGCTGTATCGGTCACTTTAATACTTTTCAGGTATCTAGCCAGCCCGACTTTCCCTGATCTGAGCTGTACTAGTATAGCTGCCTCAGCCTTGGCTAACTGGTCATATAACTGTCCCACCTTCCTCGTGATCTCTGTCCCAAAGTGGGTAGTACTTGAGGTTGATACTTGATTGTTTTAATGGTGCAGTATTGTATGGATATTAGTACCTACGCATATGTTAGCTACGACATCTAGGCCAGGCCTGAATATAAACATCATGTAGAAAGCGTAATCATAAAAGCAGACGGCCTGCTAAGGTGGATGGGCGGCTAAGCTGTTAATGGGGCGAACCGTACCATGCAAATACACATAGTATAAGACAGGTTATGGAACATTAGTACATAACATTGAATCTATTGATCCATACGTTCTATGAAGTCTATCAAGTGAATTGGTAATAGACTGGCCGCGGTCTGGTCCGGGCTGGCCCACGGTCTTTTTTTTCGGTCTGAACGGTCTACGGTCTCAAGTCAAATATATCAGACCGGACCGTAGGACTACGGTCCGGTCTGAAAAAAAAAGGAGACTGTCAAACGGTTCGGTCTCAAAAACCTAAGACCGAACCGTACGCGGTCCAGTGTGAATCAAAAATGGAGACTGTCAAACGGTTCGGTCTCAAAAATCTGAGACTGAACCGAAAATTTTCGGTCTAGACTGGACCGGACCGTATTTGAGACTACGGTCCGGCCAGTCTAATTGGTGAATCAGGGTTCCAATGATAGTCATACTTTAGGCACCTTTCACTACTGCGTATCGCCAGTTCAGTGCCAGGTGGCTAGGTACCTAGGTACCTAAGGTAGGTTTCGCATCACTTCACGTACAGAACTTCAGTGGACCATCAGTATATCTAGTGATCCACTGATTAGGGTATATCACAATGAGCGAATGATATGTGGGAAGTAAAGAACATATGATTAGTGTGTATATGTGTAGGTTAGACAACATGGATTTCCTATATTCATATATTTTTAACCTAAGGGGCCTACATAATTATCAGTGGCACGTTCGATCGCTGCTATTGCTAGCAGAGGCAGCGTCATTCTGCGGGGCGCTCGTGCCTGGTATACTCTGTAGTTTAGGACTCTGTCAAAACTATCTAAACGTTGGGACCAACTGAACATAACTAAAGTGAGGCTGAGACGCACACATAAACCGGTTCTAAACTAGATTCATGATACTCTAGGTACCTAGGTACATAGCAGACACACACATATAGATAGGTATATCGATTTGTGTAGACAGAATTCCTGTCTCATCTGGTTGTTACCATCATGGTACCTAGGTACCTAAAGTACCTTATGTCAAACTACCTTTGCTGGTGGCAGTATATTGCTTGCAAGAGTCCTACCTTCGATTTATGACTGGAGCGCAAAGAAGATAGAGTGACGAGTTACACCTAAGGTGTCTAGATCCCTTTGAGGACTGGCACAGGTCGCAGAGAACCTCTTTTGAAAAGTATAAAAGACAGGGAACCCAGTGTAATTCCAGGCGAGTTGACTGGAGACTATTGATTTCCGCCTTTGCTTACTATCTACGGTTTTCCTGGTATGTACCCCGTGCTATTTGATGGCTGTCACCATGATAGTGGTTACAACCAGTGAAATATCCACATAAATCCTATAACTAAAGAATAAAGTACGACCTCGAATTGGTACTAGTTAAATGAATTGAAATCCATACTAAAGTTAATTAAAAATTACTAAACACCAAGAAATTAAATTTCCAACCCCTGCTTAGGTACCTGGAGGTCACGGCAAAAGTTGATAACGGAGTTATAGGCAGGTAAGGCGCCTATATGTAGCTAGATGCTGGTGGCTTTGAGCTCTATTATGCCGTTTTATTGACATCTCGATGTGCACTCAGCAGCCACCCCATCATAGGCCGATAATGAATAACTCAAAACAGGGATATGCAAGCTTTCAAGCGTGCCGGGCCTCTCCGCTGGTGGTACGCGATTAGAGGGTAGAACTGAACCAATGATAAACAGAGCGAGGACCGACTGGTCCGGATTCAATGCGGCGCCGCATTAATTTCCCCGTCACGGAAGTAGACGGACGGCCGGAAACACCAGAAATCGGCGACCAGATCCATTTGCAAATCCAGAGTAAGCGAGTGGAAAGGGGGTCTCGTATCGATCGGCCTGCGAATCTCATGCACTCGTCGGCGATATAGTCTAGTGGCTGGTGAGTCCACGAAATACAATACGGTTTGACCGAATCAACCACCTTTATTTTGCTAGTTTATAACAGATATCCGTCGTTGCTCCATCCACGCTGTCATAAATCGTGCCAATTCATCATAGCTGCATGCCCTTTCCGCGCGAGCTTAAACTCCAAACGTGGTGCTCCGCGTTTCCAACCAACATAATAATTCTAGAGTACTGTGATTCCCAATCTGGCCTATGACATCATCTCCCCACTTCTTCCTCCATCAATTCGCTCTCCAGTCTAGATGCGGCGATCTCTTTCGTTCCATGACACAAGTATGCATCGAAGCAGATCACTTGCATTGATTAATGGCGGGGAGCTGCAATAACAGAAAATATCAGTTATGATTCATTATACGAGTTGCCTGCCTGGTCCACTTAATGCGCCATGCCCAGGGCAAGAAAGAAAGAGAAAATGGAGGAAAAGGAAATCAACACGGGAAAACAACAACTGCAAGCTAGAAGCTAAGGCGAATAGATACGCGGCTTCATGGGTATTGCTTATTACCAACGTCAAGTGTGACTCATGAAACCTCGTGAAGTGATATTATCGGCCATTGTTTATTGACACCACCGTGGAACCATATCGACAAGGAGACAGGAGCAGTGAGGAGCCAGATGGGCCGCTCCTAGCTGATAAGACAAGTGATGCTAGGGAGCTTCATCTCTCATCGTAACCAACTGGAGGAGCTGGGAGACGCGCAGAGTATGGATTGTCATCAACGTAGCGAGGACCATCCTGACGACGTGGATTAGAGCCGGTATTCTTCATGGCCATGCTCTTTTGCCGCTCAAGCCGTTTCTTGTGACGTTCCTCTTTCTTCTCTCTAAACTCCCTGAATTCATGTCGCATCTCATTTGCCTCCTTTATCTCTGAGATCGCGCCTTTGATACCAAGTGCTGCAATCCCAATGGACGCTGCATCTTGCAGCGTAGCCTTTGCTCTAAGCTTCTTGGCCTCCTCAGGAGTCATCTCGCCTTCCGCTACAGCCTTTCGTCTTGCAGCACGCTTCTCCATACTCGAATAAACATTGTGGGCAGCATGGATGGTTGCAATAGTGGCCAAACCAGCTGTGAGAATTTGCTTACCTTTCATCTTTTTGATCCGTCTCTCGTCGCCTGAAGAGGATCCTAAGTCACTATCCGAATCTGAAGCGTTTTGCTTGCCCTCAGCAATCTTCCTATTCTTCTGGCCATCCCGGCGTCGCCCGCTCTGTTGTGAGCGAGAGTCATCGTAGCCACGGTCATCATAGCCGCGATCATCATAGCCACGATCACTATAGTAGTCATTTCGATTAGAGCCATGATGGCGGGATCGTCTTGGTCCATAATCATCGTCCTCGGAGTCGCTGTATCTTGATCGGTCATCCCGTCGGCGTCTCTCATTCTCATGACCAGCGGCTTCGCCAATTCCCAGAGCTGCAAGGCCTTTTCTCGCATAGTCGCTAACACTCTTGCTTCTTCGGTGACGATCTCGACGCGGCGAGGGACTTCGACTGTCATATGAATCTCGACTATCTGCTCGTCGACGATCACTGCCAGCACGCGAACGGGAACGGGAACGATCCAAGAGTTTTTTGCCGGCGAGAGCGCCCAAACCTGCGGTGGCAAGAGCAGCAAGCCCTCCACTCCCACCACCGGGACCCCTAGATCGTGACCTCGACCGACTCCGACCTGATCGTCCATCATCCGACACCGTGCTCCTAGGACCGTTGAGCAGACGGTTGCCAGCAAGTCCACCGACAACAGCCTCAAGTATGTGGCGCTTGCTTTTCCGGTCTGGGTCCCGGTCTGCTGCGGCATCAATGCCCCCAGCTCCAATGGCCGCCGTCAGAATTCGTTTTCCCTTCTCGCCACCCCATCCACCAGGTTCGTTGCGGACTCGGAAAGCCTCAGTGGCACCAGCTAGTAGTGCTGCCTTGGCTGCTTGCTGGAATTTTGCTGCTCCTTTTGGGCTTTCCTCGCGGCCACGAGACCGATACCTGGAACCACGGCTCTCATCACTGCCTCGTCGACTCCGACCACCGCTGGAGGCCTTGGCAGCAGCTCCTAGGCCGGCCAGCCCCAGAGCACCCTCGACAAGGGACTTTCGGCGACTCTTTGATCGCTTCGGTGAGTCGCTCTCATCAGTCGACGAATAGTATTCTTCAACCTCGCCATCGCGCCCGCGATGCGCGATATACGTTTTCTTCTTCTCCTTCTCCCCTGGGTTTTTAACATGTTTGACGTAGTACTCCGCACCTTCATAAGCAGCAAAGGCCCCTGCCGCCCCCGCAGCTGCTGACCCCAGCGCGTTTCGGTGTATCGGTCCTCCTTGGGCCTCTCTGCGATCCCACAACTCCTTGGCTCCGATCGCAAGAGCAGCTCCTCCGGCGGCGGCGAAGATCTTCTGATTGCGTGATAGAGAGCGACGGCGAGGTTTCACCACCTTCTCCTCTTCAACCACATCCCTTCTGCGAGAGCGTCGAGTGTCGCCCAGGTACGCGCCACGCTCAGCCGATCGTGAGCGAACGGGCGGGTCGTACCGGTCATACCGCCGCTGAGCGCCGGGAGGAGGGAACTCCCTCCTGATCTCTTCGACGGATAGATCACTATCCTCGCGCGGTCGGCGAATCACGTCGCGTGTATAGTAAGATGCGTCGGGACCGGAACCTCGAACATATGTCTCCTGCGTATCGACATATCTAGGTTCTCGATCATCTCGGTCACGATAACGCTGGGACCTATGACGTCGCGGGTCGTCCACGGCGTCGTAGGAGTCGACTGTCGACATGTTCGTACGTTCCTGTACTAGTTGGCGCAAAGTAAATCAGAGGCGACTAGGCGATGATCTGCTTCAGCAGTTGGAGGTAGGACGGTAAGAAAGGATAAAAAGGATGATGAGGATGGTGCTGGTGCTGGCGCTGCCGATGGCCAGATGGTTAGGCGGTGGGGTATTGAGTTAAGCCTCCGAAACACCTTTCCCTCTCTTGTGGCTGGCTCCAACACGATATACCGGGCGGGCGTAATGGACGGCGCAAACTCCCTGGTGGGTACCTTGAGCCCGGTCAGAGACGTGTAGAACTTGCAAAATTTATACGATAGAAAGGAAATAGATGTTTTGATGGTTTTAGGCAGACTGAGATGGAATGGGAGCCGGGTGGGAAGGGGGCTGAGCGGGCGATGATGTAGTGGGCAGACCCGCCGAGAGCCTGATTGATGATTGACAAGCTCCAAACCTGCCGGCTGGTACCCGCCCGAGCGCCGCCCACGCCACACTTCACCTGGGCTCCTCATTGGAATGGATTGTGGACGTGTAGCGCGACCCTTCTACCACAGCACCGCATGTACATGTACACGCACAGCCACCGACCTGTAACTCTCTGCTCAGGCGGTATCACTTGGCCCGATGAAGTTCTTTCTGCGTCAGATGGATAGGTACTGTACTGCTGTCTTCTCTTCTCCAACACCTTGCCGTGCGCCCTTTTCTTCTAATGGCATTCGCTCTCATGTGGACCGTACGATGCGGTCGGTGTCAGTTGAGTCGCCTAAGCCTCAGTCACCTCACCTTCCCCCCTTTTCGCATCTGGTGACACACACGAATGGGCTCGTCTTTGTCATCTGCAATACCATGAGCGCGTTGGCAACCTAGGTGTGCCTCGCGATGCCTCTTGGCGACCCTTATGCCTCCCCAAGGGAGCTGAGCGCATTTTCATGTTGCTCGAATCACACTGAATGGCGGACGCATGGGATCGGTCACAGCCCCTCGTGGCTCCGCCCACCAGCCACAACACCACTTCTCACCCGCACACACGCACACTCTCTCTATCTCCTCTGCCTGATCCAAGGCAAACTGCACCACTTCCATTGTCTGGAATTATGCGGAGGCTTTCGGCTCTATTAAAGGTACCTGGAACGGTTCACACGTGACTTGAACCTTATCAACACTTCGGTACATGTGTAAGAGCCTGCCAAGATGGAAGTGAGGAAGCAGCACTGCCCAGTTCTCCGTGGTAGCTACGGCGAGAAACGAACATTTGAGGTGTGGCTACCATCATCCCACTCCGGACTTCCTGTGTTACTCACAATCGTTTCGTCTGCCTCATCAGTCTTGGAGTTTATTTATTTTGGGTCGTACTAAACATGTGCTTTTAATCCTAGCACACGCTGAATCCCATTTGATGTTCATAAACTCAAGAGTTCCTGGGAATTCGATCCTTCCCACGATGCCTAGAAGGATCAGATTAACATGATGATTTTCTCTAGCTTCGATTTGATAACCTTCCACTGGGAAGAATTTGCCAATATCGCCGTCCTCAACATGATAGGCGACGCAGCAGATCTACGGATCAATAAATGCGGAAAGCATCATATCTGGTTCTACCTCCTGGATCTTTCTAGAAGAATTTATTAGCTATCTATTTGTATTGATCTGTTCTTAGCATTGATTTCCCAGAGAAGAACAAGAAGAAGTGTATCTTGATGCGCAAGAAGATATGATCTGGGCAAGACAGATCAGTTGGTGCTCACCACGAACCATCCCCATGCTGGTACGTGATGAATATTAAGTTTTAGTTAAGAAATGACTCTTCCATCGAACAGAGTCTTGCCATTTCAAACTGTTCGTCGGTAATACACACCAGGGTGCGCGACCTCGCGCTTTCTTTGCCCACGTTTTGCACCTTATGCGTGATCTCCTGTCCATTCTGATCGTCGTCAATCTCGAACCCCAGACAGGCAATGTCATCCGTGACCCTTTTTCGCAGAGTGGCACCTTTTTCTCCTATGCCTCCTGCAAAGACCAATGCATCTACCTGACCTCCCAGAGCAACATAGTAACCCCCAACATAGTGGGTAATTCGATTAACGAAGATGTCGAAGGCAAGTTTGCATTTAGGGTCATCGGAGGATGATATGATCCCAAAGTTCGTTGTTCCAGCAATGGATTTCCATCCACTTTCCTTGTTAAGGATCTCCTCTGCTCGTGATATATGCAAAGATTCCGTCGAGGATGGCGAGAGTTTGCCAACATTTGTTGCGTAGTGGAAGACGAGACTAAGTCCATCAGTTAACTCCACATGTGCATGCGGCCAGGCGTGACGAAGAAAACCAAAAGCGAACACCTACCTGGGATCAACATCACCACTCCTTGTGGCACCTGGCAGGCCGGCCAAGGGAGTCAGCCCCATTGAGGTATCTAAGCTCTTGCCCTTCTTAATTGCACAGACGCTGGCGCCGGATCCAAGATGTAGGAGGATGAGATTTGTCTGTGATTCCTCCTTTCCGAGATATTCAGCCACAGACCGGGTTATAAAGGAGTAGCTGATCCCATGGAAGCCGTATTTGCGAAGCATATTCTTCTTCGCAATCTCTTGATTTATTGCGTAAGTTCTGGCATGGACAGGGATTGTCTGGTGGAACTGGCTATCGAAAACAGCAACATTTTTTGTTTCTGGCAAAGTCTTGAGGCAAAACTTTACAATCGCAAGTGATGGTGCGTTATGGAGCGGCGCTAGATCTGCCAGATGTTCCAGATAGTGGTATGTCTGATCATTGATGAACTTAGCCTGGGAATAATCCCCGCCATGGACTACACGATGGCATGCAAGCGTGATGTCCGCCTTCTTCGAAATAGCAGTCAATTCCTTGTCGTCTATCAACTCGTTCAGTAGAAACTGAAAAGCGTCTTCTTGTGTTTTGATATCTTGATCAATCTTTTTATTCTTGCATATTGTTTCTGGACCCCTGGTGTATTTGAGCTGTACTGGTGGTGCCGTGAGGCCATCAAGCTGTGTTTCGGCCAGTTCCCTTGGTGTCTGACCTGGCTGTGCACTGAATACAGACACCTTGACTGAACTGGATCCGGCATTGATGGACAAAATAACCCTATCCATATTTATTTACTGGATAGACGCAATGGCTATTTGTTGCTCCCTGGTGCTTGAGACCGGCCTCCTTAGCTCAGCCGGATGGATTCCTTGGATCTGGATCGGAGGCCAAGAGTATTCAAAGGCGTGAGCTCTTTTGAGCTATGCGTAACAGAGCAATATCTCCGGGTGGAAGCTAGAACTGGCAGGAAGAAACAATAATATTTTAAAAGAGGGTTTCCAAGATATTGGAAATGTTGACTTAGTCAGGCCATACTGCGGCTATATCCAGAGCTCATGCATATGACGTGTTTGTGCGGGAGGGGTCTATTCACGTATCATTGCTATCGATTGGACCGCTAGGACCAGGCACAGCCGTATCATCCTGCTCTTTCAGAATCGTGGGAGGGGCATTGTGAGTTGTGGGGTTGATGACAACTCTTTAATTCTAGGAATTTCAACAGTAAACCCAGAGCCAGCGGCATTTAATAGTTCTGATCGCGTCTGACATACATACATGCATACATACATACATGGAGGTATCGTGGCACATTAATGAATAAAAGTAGCTGCGTATCCAACTGTGACATGACTCCAATATACTCGTGCTGTTGCACTATTATAGACATTGGTTATAGCAATTTTGCTGCCGTTCCCTTACCTTGATTGAGGGTCTTTGGTTCTCTGCGCTTTCTTTCCCCGAACCTCCAGCCCCACTGACCACAAATGTCAGGCGATGAGAGACAGATAAATGACTTGAGATCGGAAGCAGGAAGCTCTTCCTTCGGAGGGCTGTCAAGCACTGATTACTCTAGTATTTTGCTGCTTTATCGGGGAAAAAGATGGGTTGTTAAGAAGAACTATGGTAGCCGAAATCTCAAGGCTCGTTCTCATAACTCCATCGGATACGTGCTGCCAAAGAGAAACATGGTACTGATTAGGCTAACGCGGTCGAACTATGTGATACAGCAATTGATACCTACTACTTTCAGGGCTTCGTAGTCCAGCCTGGGTTGGCTGTTACCTGGCTCTATCATTGGAGAGGAGCTCTGAACATAAAGATGCTCTTTTTCGAGAGCAACCATTGGGCAGCCCGGCAATGAGTAAAGAATATTTGTGGATTATTTTATGACCCTACTAGTAGTCAAGATCACTTCGCATCAGCCAAATCAACTGTGTGCTAGTGCTGGAGCATCTACCGGGTTTGGGTGCCTGGGCACGGTTATCCTTCAACCTTGCATGCGGACGCTGTGAATGCGTTGACCAGTCCAGGTAAGATGTTCCTGCATGGGCATGCCAAAATCACTTATGGGAGCGAACGCTGCTGACACTTGGACGACCGAAACAAGGCAGCAGGGACCCTCCAGCTGTAATAGGGTCGTGGCAGAGATGCGAGTGGTACCCGTGATGCGTATGGTTTCCGCTGGTCTTCTTGTTATTGAAATGTTTTAAATTACCTCTACAGCATGCAGTGTCTTTCGATCGAACATTCCGTGATTTACATGCAGTAGATCCTTTTGGTGCGACCTATTTGCTGCATGGAAGCCACACTACACACGACAAAGGAAAAACAGCATGATAGTTGGGGGCTGGGGGTCCGTTTGTTTTGTTTTTGTTGCTTGTCTTTCTTTTTGTTGCGCTTGCTGGAGATTATTTCACCATTGAACACGCTAGTAATGTGCCACAAGGAAAATTGCAGCTCAGCAATACAAACTCACTGACTAGGTTTCACATGCGAGGTGTAAATGGGCCCAAGTGTTTGCCCGGAGCTCAGGTACAGGATCTCAGTACGTTGCGCCCAACAGCGACGATGGACATGGGATACCTCTGTGGTACTTGATCTGTGTGTTTCATTGCTCTGTCGTACAATGTATATACGGATAAACAGCACGCATCCGGTACCCAGTCAGAGAGTAGGAGCACGCTGATTGAGGGACTGAGCCCTTGGGCATGGCTGGAGGTACCGTAGAATCCAGCAGACAAAATAGAAGCATCCCTCCCAACTAGGGCCCTTGACAAGATGCGCAGTATCCACCGTATCGATGATCGTCAAGGGTGGGGTGCAGGTGCGGTAGAAGAGCAGCGAAAAACGTCAGCCCCGGTTCTTCAGCGTTGTGTTGCTTTTCAGCTGTGCTGGCGCCAAAAAAGAAAAGGGCTCCAGATTTCCGAGCGACGCCGCGCCTTTGCCCTATGCTCCCCTTTCGGCACCCGCAGGACCCTGACTAAGGTCACTAGCTCGCCAGCCCCATCTTACTTGTAGTTAGTCGCTGGCCGTCTGGCAGGACGCGACGGCGGCTTAACTGGTGGCTCGTGTTCTTGACGTCTTAATTACGTCGTCAGACTTTTGCATTCCGCCAGGCGCCGCGCTACGGCAGCCCACGGCCCATGGCTGAGGGTCTGGGCACAGCGCAGAAGGAGATCAGGCTGACAGTGCAGAAGGAAGCCAGGAAGGACCCCTGGTGGCCACCAACCAGAGCGCACCCCTGGCACTCGCGATGGTGATCGGCTAGGGTTGCAAGCAAACCCAGGGTCTCACGGCAAACAGGCCATTTGTTACCAATGAGCTGATGTGACGTCACGTTCTTCGCAGCGGAAGATTGTTTTCGACGAGTCCAGATCTCCCGAGCGAGCCAGGGTAGCGTCGCTGGTGAGCTGGGTTGCGGATATGCTATCTGGTGCCGCCTTTTCAAGTTCTCACTGGCAGAAGTCTGCTTCGGGGAAGACATGCGAATCTTGGTCGTTAGGCCAGAGAAGGGTTCCTCCGCACAGGAACGGCGAAATAAGATAGATCAGCATTAAATTGACACTGGTCTTAGAACCACGGCACCGTCCTGCCACGCATGTCTCTGTTGTGCTGTTGCGAGCTAAGATCGCCCTCTATTGGCTATGGCGACAATTTCTTTTTCCACCTTCACTGCTCTGTATGTCCCATTTTGCTTTTCTTATCGGAGGTACAGGAATAGAGCACGTGCAGTAGTGCTACTGTAGGGCAATCGAGGCCCTCGCGCCCCCAGCTCGACCAGCCCGCAGCGGCCTGGGGCAAGAGAGATGTCTCTGGGATTACGGTATTGTACCTACAGTGTGTACTTAGAGACCCCCCCACCTGCAGTCTTACTACACGAGATTATTTACGTTTACAGCTTCGGGAGGACAGATTCCAGTCGCAATTTGCGGGCACGGTGGCCGCTTGCCTGATGATTGCTAGCTCCCTGTAGCAAGCACATCGATGGGACATTGCCTGACCAGGCATGACCGAACAAGTGTGGGAGCCTGTCCTCTCACCAACAACCGGCTGGCGTACATCGAGATATCAGAGGCGCAGGGCGATCCAGGGTCCTGCACCCGACGCGGTTGCAGGGACAACGTAATGGGCATCGCGCCCCAGAAAAACAAGGTGCGGTGATGAAATTCAGGGTTGTGGATAAGCAACCGGTGATTGCTCTGCCTTGACTAGGCTCGGCAGGGGTTAGCGTACCGGAGGTGAGCTCCGCAAAGCTCCAGCCACGGCTCCGCACAGAAGGCCTTTCTGGCAGCAGGCTGTCTGGAAAAGTTTCTTGCGTCCCTGGGAACGGGACAGCAGTCGCCAGAATGATTCCGTGACGGGGATTTTCGTCAACGTGGCGGCTACAGCGATCTTCGTGATTATGGAAACGAGGGAATTGAGACGTTGGTACGGGAGTCAAGGAGATACTTCCGGAGAAGAAGCCCGCCAAGCGGGAGCGAGATCAGCACTGATGAGGAGGACGAGGAATGCGACTTCGCATCTGGTGCGCTGCACGTGGCACAGTTTGCAGGCCTACCGCGCAAACCCTTCATGCAATGACAAAGCTCTCCAGAAAATTCACTCAGAAAGGGTTCGCTTCCCACCTGGCTCTATTTGTACAGTAACGGGCTTGCAGCAACATAAGACCCTCGAAATGATGGAAGGAAATACAAGTGGAGACGTACAGTATGTATGGTATATGTAGACACAGGATGTACTGGGCGTGCGGATTGGGAAGTATGATTTGCGTACGAGGGCGCATAGGCCCCAAAAAAGCAACGACTCGCACAATGGCTTATGGGGGCGTCAGTTCGCACGACAATCCCTTTCCTGCCAAGCCGGGCTCCTTTCAGACCCGGTCCTGCTGAGCAGGTGCGGGTACAGGAGATTTAGGGCTCGGTGCTCGAGAGATCGCAGGCGGTCGATCTGATGATGGACGATGGGGAGGTGTGGGAGGGTCGATGACATGACATGATCAATATCAGCCTCTTTAGGTGCAAGAGCGTAGCGGGCATGATTACCCACAGTGAGGTCACTCTCGTAAAGCACGGTGCCCCAGCCACTCCATCGCAGCGCTGCACCGTGCTGCAGCAATCCAGATGACAGCATGGAGGTGGAGTGTCAAAAGGGCGGAATGTAACACGAGGCACCCAGGCCCAGTACTAAACCAAGAAACCCAAAAGGGAAGAAGCTTTCGCCAATCCATTCACTTCCTAGCACGGATCACGGCACGGTCGAAGGAGGTGGCCGCAGTGGAAGAGGGATGGAAGAACAACTATGGCTCCAGGAGCCCGCTCCAACAACAGTGGTGCCATTCAAGCTTGCCTCGCCATTCACCTGGGGAGCTTTGGCGGCACCAGGTAGCAAGATAGCTTTTCCTCACTCGGGACCTGAAGGGTCCTCTCTACATCGTACGTGCTGCTCGAGGGTTGTCTGCATACCATACCCAGTGCAACGGCTGGGGAGGGGACAAGACCTTTCCCTGGAGGACGATTGGAGAAGGAGGTGGAAGGGACGGGATGGGTTAGGACCCTGGGAGTCAGTCCACCGTGAGCGAAGGTTGTTTTGGGCTGCTCGTCCACGCCGCTCGACCGGCTGCTCAGGCCTGGCGGTGCAGGACGTCCTGACCGTCGGCGCGATGCTGGGGGCGACTCGTGCGACTCATGAGCTCTCAGCAGCCCCAATCTCAGATGCCCTGGCTTCCTGGGTGGGGCGCCGATGCTGGGCCAGATGCTGGGCTCCATGGCTCGCCCCCCTGTCTGGCTGGGCCTCCCGAAGCTCCCCGCAGACGCCAGCTGCCAAGCCGACCAAGCGGAGCCAGCCAGGCGCCCGAAGCGAACAGCGCGTGGGCAGCCAGGTCAGATCCCAGATTCGAGAATCCGGTTGCTGCTCTGCGCGATTCTCCATTTCCCCCTCCCATCTCCCATCTCCCATGTCCAGGGTCCCCTCCACCCCCCTCCCCTTCTTTCCTGGTTTTCGGCGGCCATCTGCTGCTACCTATGACCCCTGCCAGCCTCGTCCCTCTGCCCTTGGGGCCTGTGAGATTCCTGATGTGATGTGCTGATGTTCCGACGGGTCTCGCGCCCCCTGGTGCTCTTGCTCCATCCGGTACTTGCAAACCAAAAAGTCGACTAATGCCTTAGCTGCATGCTCCTCCTGCTGCTCCTGCTCCCGCCTGCCAAACCCTCTCTCCCCGCCGCATCACTCCACTCTGGTCTACTGGTTTCTAGCTCGGCGGCCGCTGTTGTATATGTAGGTACGGGCCCGCGCCCTCGACCAGAAACCCCCCCTTCGACCCCTTCTTGGAGCTGTTTTATCTACGGGATCCCTCACTGCGTGTCACGAGATATCTCATTGTTTGGCTTATTGTCCTCCTTCCGTCTCGGCCCTGCCCTCACTCGCACAACTCGCTCTCGCCTGTGCGCAGCTCTTACTCCTGTAGTTACGGTTTGTGGATGCAGAATTTGAATCAGCTGGATTGCGGATCGACGTGATTCAGGGTAATTATCCGTCTCAATCATCGTCGTCATCGTGCGCTCGTCCATTCCTCGTCTGATCTACTGGCCCGGGCCTGTGCCTCTGTGCGTTGCTTCGGTCCATCGCTGCACACGGTGGGCCTTCTCGAAGCATCTGCTGTAGTCACACAGCTGCTTGCACGCTTAGCTCAAGAGCCTTATCCCCCCAGCGCACCGCCTCCTCTGGTGTCCTCATTACACATTCACACACATCCAGACGCGCGCGCACTACACCCAGCACGTCTGTCTTCCCTTATCATCACAATCTTACGCTGCCCTCGCATCGCAATAGCCGCGCTGCATCGAGCCTCACGCGGTGAGATCCTCGTGTCACACAGGGCTTGACCAGCAATCCCTTGCTCCCCCAGGCTCCACTACCCGCATCTCAGCAATCTTACGCTGTACACTGGACGTGGGACGTTGGAGCTCCTGCACTCCTGAGCTCCCGGCCCGAATCCACCAACGATACATAGCTGCGAGTCCGCCGTTGCACGGCGCTGCTGGATCCTTCATCTCTGCAATCTACAACCATTCTTAAACCACCACCCTCCTCTTGCCGCCACGCAGGTTTGCCACAGTCGACACCTGGTGACCGTGAACCTTGACTCTGCTCTTCAGGGGACTCGGAAAGGGTGCCATCTCAAAGCTAGAATAAAGAAAAATCTCACTCCCACGGCCCCATATATCACTGACCTCCCATCATCCGCTTGCGTGGAACAGAGGGTGATTCTAAATAACCCCGGACTCTGGTACCAGGAATTGTTGGAAAGGCTATGAGCCGTGATAAATAGCAAATCTCCTACGCTCGATTTCAACACACACATACACACCCGCACGCACACGCACCATGCCCCATTCACGTCCGAGCATCCAGGCTAGGGACTCCTCTGGGAGACAGGTCTCGCTGCTCAACGACGACTACCCGCCGTCGTCTCCCCGAAGTCCCGTCTTCCTTCAGCAACTGCCTCATCCTGCCAACCGGGAATTCGCAAAGCAGGGCCGCTCCAATTCCTATGCATCCATCCGGAGTGCTCCTCCCTCACCTAGCACGCCTGACCTCTTGCGTTCCCACTCCTATGATTCACAGGCCACCCAGGATCCGATCTCGCCCATTACGCCAACCTCCATTTTGGAGTTTGGACGACTTCCCTACCCATCAGTTCCACCGAGTCATTTCGCACCACCGTCGTATGAACATGCAGAAAAGGCGCCCACGCCCTATCACGATTACGCGCCGAACTTCCAGAGGCCTATGATTACCGGCCGGCCTAGCTATTCGTCGGATCTGAGCGCACGCGATGAGGGCAGCACCGCTCCGGGAAACAATGGTGGCAACTCCCTCGAGAAGGGAACGAAGCGTTATCCCTGCCGTTTCCGGGAGAGTCATGGGTGCGAGAAGACCTTCACTACCTCCGGACATGCCTCTCGACACTCCAAGATCCATACGGCTGAGAAGGCCGTTCATTGTTCCTTTGCTGGCTGTCATAAGAAGTTCACGAGAGCCGATAACATGAAGCAGCATCTTGAGACTCACTACAAGGGACGGTCCCGTTCAGCAGCGCAGAGCTCATCCAAGTCGACGCTTACAGTGGCAGCTGGTGTTAAGAAGTCGACGGCAACAGACCGCTCCAGCCGTTCGCCTAGTCGTCTTGGCAAGCCAGAGAACCTCAAAATTGACCTGCGGTCTCAAAGCCAGTATTCCAGCGACGCCTATCCCGTCGTCATCCAAGGGACCCATTCGGGTGCTTCGACTCCTGTCTCTCCATATTCTTCTATGGATATGACACGAATTCAGCATGCACTGATGTCCCACCAGGCTGCAATGGGGACGGAGAAAGTGAGTGCGGGCTTGGATGTTCTAGCCCTCGCGGTTGCTTGCCAAAGTCAGTCTTAGGAAGTAACCAGCTTTACCGCTCGTTTTGCGTCCCCCTGTGAGCAAGCCTCCTCTTGTTAATGCAACGATCCATGTATTTCCCTTGGAACTACTAAGGTACGCTTTGACAATGGAAGTTGGATAGTCATCTCATTGTGGTGCAATGCCCGTAGGCTGTTGGAACTACTTTCTCTTTTCGTCAGTGTGTATATGCGTGTTTTCGATTTTGTATTGCTAAGTCAGACGTCGTCGTGAGTTCGGTTTTGGTTTTTTTCTGGGAGCTGAAGGGAGCATGACTCCAGATGGGCGGACAGTTTTAAAAGATCTCATTATTTGTTGGGTTGGCGTTTAGGGGTCGGTTAGTGGAGGGGGGGGAATGGCCCTTGCACTGATAAGGGCTGGTGGGGATATTAATTCGTATATACAAAAAGGGTTACGGCGCAACTTTGTCGGCGAGCAAAGGATATTTTTAAAGGTTATTTTTGAAGTCTCTTTTCGAGATTTCATCATTCATGGTATTCTAGTATAGAAAACATGCAGACTCTGCATTTAGAGTCCAAAGCTTGTGGATAAGCATCAAAGACGAGGCAATTCGTTTTGTTAGGACTGAGCATTATATATATACATAGCTCTGGATAATGACAATGATAATCTTCTAAATACCGATGAGTTCCATTCGTGAGTTTGCAATGGTGCTCCGCTCAAAATGAAAATCCTAGTCCCATTCCTATATTACATTATGGCAATCCAAAAGGTTGTGGAATGCCTTCTCATAAACTGCCACAGACGACAGGTTCTTTTTAGCAAATTCAATGCCCGTTGCCAAATATATGCCCTGAACTCCAACAAATCAGACATGACCATCCCAGGGGAATTCGAGTAAATAGAGACTGATCTAAGACTTCTTAGGTAGTGGAGGAGGTCCCATTTTCCCTGCACCAGTGTCAATCTTTTTGTTAGGCGGAACGGGTGGAGGGCCCATAGTGCCGTTGCTGCCAGAGCCTCCCACCTGTGTAAATGTACCGCCTTTGAACCATCGATCTTCCTCAGCCTTCCGCTTTCGATTCATTTCAGCCTGCATCTTCGGATCAACCAGCTCGAGACCTTGAACTGGTGTGAAAGCAAGAGACGAAGCAGTACCTGCTCCCGCACCAGTTGTTCCCACCCCAGCCGACCGGAGGCCTTTACCCCTCAGATCTATGTTGGAATTTGCTCCTTGTCCGAACCCGCGCAGAGAAGATGCAGAGCCACTGACCGGGGTTGCGCCACCCCAGCCTCTGTTCTTGGCACTCAGCTTTGCCTTCGTTCGCTGATCTACCTGGATGCTACGTATTCTGCCCTCATTTGCCTGGCCTATCATGCCTAATCCCTGGGTCTCTTCACCAGTGCCGTAGCCTACTTCCTTTTCTTCCTTACCGAATGCCATTCTATTCTGAGCCTTTCGAAGTTCGGTCATAGCTGTAGCCTCCTTTGCCTTTCTAGCCCTGCGACCTCCTCGCTTGCGGGCAGGCTTGTCGTCAGGAGCAGGCAGAGCACGCGGGCCTTTATTCGGTGGTGGTTCTGTCAACTTCTCTAGACGTTCAAGGCAGGCTGCTTTTAGTTCCTCTCCAGTAGAACCATCAGGGCTCTGGTGGACTCGGTCAACCCTTGCGGCTAAAACCACCTTCGCTGAGACTATCCGCATCGCTTGTCGTTTTAAGTCATTTGGTATACCGCGAATAATTGGCGAGTGGTAAAGAAAACCTTGTTGTCTAATGCCTACATTGGTTGCAAAGCCAGTACCAGATTGCTTCTTGGAACCAAGTGGGGGAAGGTTACAGGCGGGTGTCTTTGCGAGACCTGTAAGGCCCCCGGCAAAATTTAATAACTGCGCAGCTGTAAGAGAGCCTATAAGGGCTGTCAGGTTTGGTGCGAAGAGAGTCATCCGAGATTGGACATAATCTGTCAAAGTCTTCTTTGCTCTGTCTAAAGCCAGCGTCATATCACATGCACGCATGACTCTTTCAGTCTCTTCCGGTGTCATCTCACGGCCTTTCGAAGTTGTTGCCTCGACGGTGACGATCATCATAGATGGACCATCTAGCACCGATCTCAAACTGACTCCTAAGCGATTTTCTTTTGAATTTTGAATTGCTCTTATGCTCTCACTGTCCATAGGACCATTCCCAATGATGCTGACAACTTTGGCATAATCCAGGGGATTAGTAACCAGAGTCTCTAGTTCCGGAAATCGAATCGAGTAGTGATCTCGGATGTATTTATGTACAATCATGATTTCGGTGTCGATAGAGGTTGACAGCGTGTTTGATTGAGTCAATAAATGATATTCTGGATTGTCTTCGACTGAACCCACAAAGCTAGCCTGCTTGTCTGGAGGAAGCGACTGAAAATACGCGATTTTCTGTATGAAGATAGAGTCCGTCAGTCCTAATTCCAAAACAGAAAAGTACAAATCTTGAATCCTCTCCTCTCGGCAAAAGAAAAGGAGGTGCGTTGAAATTTACCTACCTCTAAGACGGGCTCTAGGGTCTTCATCAAGCTGGCGACACTCCTTACGTCGTCAACCCCCCGTAGCTGCATCTTCTCAACTTTCGCCCTCGTCGCATCTTCGTTCTCCTCTGTATCAAGTTCTGCGCCGTCCATTTGCTCGTCCTCTACCTCTTCATCACCATCCAGTTCCATGTCGCCATTTGCAACTTGGCGCGACGGTCCGTAGTTTTGCGATCCTGCGTCGACGTCCCCATCATTGCGGAATAATCCTCCGTTCTGATCTTCATCGCCTTCAGATCCTGAGTCTTCAAAATCTTGCAGAAGCTCATCAGCAAGAGTGGACATGGTGCCTGACTATGTGTTGCAGAGTGAGGTTGTTCAAGTATTCACAAGAAGTTTGCCGTATGATGCCTCTATGCGGCCGCTAGCGTGTTTCCGCTGCTAGGATTCGGTATATCTCTGACCATAGTTCTCTTGCGCGTATACATTTCATAGTGGTCTATCACAGCAGCCTCTCTCTCCTTGTTCCGCTGTTGCTACGGAAATTCAGTCAATCTTACAGGTGTAATTCAGCAATACCTCGCCGACTACTACTATAACCGGCGCACGATGGAGTCCACACGTGGCCCCCCAAGGGTCAAAAACAAAGCGCCCAGCGCAATTCAAATATCNTGCAGAGCAGCTTCTCAGAGAAGCGGTCGACCGCCAAGAGCCTGGTCTTCAGGCTCCTACCCAGCGATTTGCTGATCTTGAAGAGCTTCATGAGTTTCAAGGCCGGAAAAGGAAGGAGTTTGAAGACTATGTTAGGAGAAATAGAATTAATATGAACAACTGGATGCGGTATGCCCAGTGGGAATTGGAACAGAAGGAATTCCAGCGCGCCCGATCTATATTCGAACGAGCTCTTGATGTTGATTCTACCTCTGTCACACTCTGGATCCGATATATTGAAGCAGAGATGAAAACAAGGAACATTAACCACGCTCGTAATTTACTGGATCGAGCCGTTACCATATTACCCAGAGTCGATAAGTTGTGGTATAAATATGTCTACATGGAGGAAATGCTTGGTAATATTCCTGGGACGAGACAAGTCTTCGAGCGATGGATGTCCTGGGAACCCGACGAGGCTGCGTGGAGTAGTTATATAAAACTTGAGAAGAGATACGGTGAATTCCAAAGAGCGAGAGATATCTTCCAGCGATTTACAGTGGTCCACCCAGAACCTCGAAATTGGATCAAGTGGGCGAGATTTGAAGAAGAATATGGTACTAGCGAGCTGGTGCGGGAGGTATTCGGAACTGCTATTGAGACTCTAGGTGACGAGTTTATGGAGGAAAAGTTGTTTATTGCATACGCACGATATGAAGCAAAGCTAAAGGAATACGAACGAGCTCGAGCGATATACAAGTATGCTTTAGACCGTCTCCCACGGTCGAAGTCGATTGCTTTACACAAGGCGTACACTACCTTTGAAAAGCAATTCGGGGACCGAGATGGCGTGGAGGATGTCATTCTTTCAAAGCGTCGTGTCCAGTACGAAGAGCAGATCAAGGAAAATCCAAAAAATTATGACGCTTGGTTTGACTATGCAAGATTGGAAGAGACATCAGGTGATGTTGACAGGGTGCGCGATGTTTATGAGAGGGCAATTGCTCAGATACCCCCCACACAGGAGAAGAGACACTGGAGACGTTACATATATCTTTGGATATTCTACGCGATATGGGAAGAGACGGAAGCCAAGGATATTGACCGCGCCAGGCAAATTTACCAGGAATGTTTGAAGCTTATTCCCCATAAGAAATTTACATTCGCAAAGATATGGTTGCTAAAAGCTCAGTTCGATATTCGACAACAACAACTTTCAGCAGCGAGAAAGACTCTCGGCCAAGCGATCGGTATGTGCCCTAAAGATAAGCTCTTTAAAGGGTATATTGAACTCGAGTTGAAACTATTTGAGTTCATGAGATGTCGTACGCTATATGAGAAACATATTGAGTGGAATTCTGCCAATTGCCAAGCATGGATAAAATTTGCTGAGCTTGAGCGTGGCCTTGATGATCTTGATCGGACACGGGCTATTTTTGAGTTAGCTATAAGTCAACCCGTTCTGGATATGCCGGAGTTGCTATGGAAAGCATATATTGATTTTGAAGAAGAAGAAGGGGAGTACGAGAGGACTCGTAATTTATATGAGAGACTGCTTGAGAAGACAGACCATGTGAAGGTGTGGATCAGTTATGCACATTTCGAGATTAATGTGCCAGATGAAGAGGAGGATGCCGAGGTAGAAGCAGAGGAGATGCCTGTAAGTGACGCAGCCAGAGCGCGGGCAAGGAAGATCTTCGAGCGGGCATTGCAGAGTATGAAGGACAAGGATCTCAAAGAAGAGGTATGTGTTCTAGGTATAATACTGTTTGCTTTACTAATGAGACGACAGAGAGTCTCACTGTTGAACGCATGGCTTTCGTTTGAGAAGACGCACGGCTCCGAGGAGGATGTTGCGAACGTGGAGAAGCAAATGCCGCGAAAGACGAAGCGAAGACGCAAGTTGGATGATGACAGTTACGAGGAATATATCGACTATGTGTTCCCAGCAGATGATAGGCAGACTGAAAAGCTCTCGAGCTTCCTTGCACTCGCTCAATCTTGGAAACAATCTGGCGGGACCATTTCGGGGGACGGGACGAACGGGAGCTGAAAATCTATATCCCCTCATCTCAATATATTAGAGCGTGAAGCTAGTGGGCTGGTGTAAGTTAACATCTGCGTTATTAAAGGAAGATAGGCATCATGCAATAACATTATCATGACGAGTCTGAAGGATGGTCAGGTCTCCAGAAATCACGGAGGTTTATCACATCAGATCTCCAAAATGACCTTGTAACAATCCTGGCATAGAAAAATATTCATGTAAATGAAATATTCATTACTATTATCCGGACTATTCGTCAACCCCGAATTGGTTCAGTATCTTACACGATCGTAAGACTCCGTAAAACTCAAACGCCCACCGAACTCCAGATACCCTAATACTGAAGTGTCATAAGATCATATCGTACAAGAAGCTTCTACCTCTTCAGGGGAGACTGTACCCGCCATTAATAGCGTCAGCAAGCTCGGAAGTGTTTGGGCGGTTTTGTGCGTATCGTTCATAGCTGTCAATATAAAGATCATCCAGGCTTGTCGTGTTCTTGACATGCTCGTTTTTCTCAACTGCTTCCATCCATTGTGCCCATCTAGTACCCGGGGAGGGATCTGGCCAGCCTCGGTAGTGCTTCAGGACTTTAGAGCAGCGAATCATCCACGGAGCTATCTGTATATCAACATAAGACAGCTCAGGCCCTAAAAAGAAAGGGCCTTGCTCATCACAAGCCTGAACGATTTTTGTTATTTCGTCTTGTAGCGCTTTGGTATCCTCTACTTGTTTATTAAAGTCCTGAGCTTGGAGTAAATTGTAGAAGGCAGGGACGATTTTACGGTTAATCTAACACGTTAGAATATGGCGCAGAGCATGGACATTTTGATGAAAATAACTTACATGGTCGCCCCAGTATCTGCAAGTAGCTCTCAGGCGAGGATCGTTCTGCGGAAGATGCGGCCTGCTACCGATTTCTTCTAACTGTACACGTGGTTTAGTAAATATTTACGTTTAGAGACAAAAGGAAGAAGACGACATACGTATTCGAGTAGCACAGTACTCTCACCACATACCCAATCTCCGTGCCGAAGTGCAGGAACTAAACCCCGTGGGTTGACTTCCAAGAGGGCCTGGGTCTTCTTGTACGGATCGACTTCAATGTATTGATATTGTATTCCCTTTGCTTCCAGGGCTATCCAGACACGCTGGACAAATGGGCTTTGTACAGCATGGGTTAGCAAGAGCCTAAAGCGGCACGATAAATCAATGGGTAAGGTAGAATGCTCTTACCAAAAGCAACTTCCATATAATTTCAAATCATTGTCTTTAGAGTGTTTTCTAACGGTCAACAAGGCGTTGCCACTGGCCTTTTTGTGATAGGTTTTTGCCTTCTCCATTGTCAATTCGGGATGCACCTGAGAGGCTTCGTTTACAGCAAGATTTGCAGGACCGGGTGCTCAAGAAGAGTGTGCTAGCCTCAGGAAAGACGTGGAATAAAAGATTTCGATTCTGATAAATAGGAAAGAGAAGGGAAACTTGTCACAAGGTCGTAGCTGGTAGGAAGCGTATCATGGAGGACCAAGAAGCTAAAATATCTTACCTGAGTCTTCTTCTCTTCCTTCTCTCTTTTCATGAGATATCGTTGCACACTATTCTTCTTAACTTTGTCGCTCTCTTCAAGTCCGTGTTTATGTGGCCCTGCAACACCATCCCCCTTTCCATTTCCACCATTACCATTGACGCGTTGAATGGTATAGTAGCGTTGCCCCGAAGCTCCAGGGTGGCCAGGTGGAATAGCCGGATTAACCATCGATATCCCAAATCCCTGCTGATTATGAGGAGTTTGCCCGGCGCCAGATCGGGAGAAGAAATTGCCGTCTTGTACTGGATCTGGTTGTCCATGTGGTCCGTCAGGTGCGAAATCTGCCCGTAACATAGCTCCTGGGAAGTACTCCGTAATTTTGATCTTGACATCACAAAGGTCCCGTTCCCGAGCGACACGCTTACGTTTCTTCTTATTTGGATCATCCGATTTTGGTGTTCCCGGCGGACGCCCTTTGAGCCGACAATCCCAGTAATGGGAAACGAATGGTTTCCGTTTGTACCGCTGTGTTGAACGATGAGAGTAAACGTTATCCACATGTGGGAAATATGTTTCGAACCTGAGTAAGTATAAGTTAATAAGGATATCAAATAAGGATATATGCCGAACATACTCTTCCTGAGTAAGAGTAATAGTTTCATCCACATTGAATAGCCTCTGGCGCCACTCAGCAAGATTGGGGGGATCTATCACAATTTTGGTGGGCAAGTGCCCATTACTCTTCTGATCAACCTCTGGAGTTCCAAATATATCATCCTCCTGTTGTAACCGATTAATTGAATTATGCTGTATTGGTCGGGGAGTTAGGATGCCAAATTGTCCAGTGTTTCCGTGCTGCTGCGGGGTATGAGGACTTCCGGTGCCGTGTACATGCATAGAACGATGTCCATGATTCCTGTCGAAGGCATTGGGAGAGTGGAAGCTATGGCCACTGGAGTCTTGAAGTCGCAGATCCTGATGAAATACCGGATCGTTATCATCCAGGCCGCTCAGATCCAGGCCTGGCTGGGACGCGAGCGTGTGGTGAGAGAGATGTGGTTGGCCATGTGAGATCGTTTGAGCGGTTTGCGGCTGGAGGGTGCGATATGCAGTTGGGATCTGCTGGTGAAGAGCCGATTCTGTCTCCATTTCGCAACCACGGAGCTATTCGAATCGCTGTCGCCGCCTTTATGATTCGGAACGCCGCGATTATTTGGATTGTAGGAGCTGCGGAGACGTTATTGTGGCCTGAGGTGTCAATATTACACATATACGTCACATGCGACTAAGGGAGCATGACTTCATTTACTGCCCATGCCCAAATTCTAAAGATATGCTTGCTGGGTATTCAATTGACTAACTACTTGGATGCCATATCTAAGATCGAGTATAATATAGAACCATTACTTCTGGTGGCAGATGGTGGTACAATAGTTTACAAAACCTCCTTCTTACTTACCTATCTGGGACGATCGATGATGTGTGAGAACCGTCCGCCGTCGTAAGGCCATTACGGGCCATTGCGCCATTTTGCTTGGGAATAGCCGTTAAGGCTGGAACGGTCATCCCATAACCCCTGGTATGGCCTTCTTTGTCATGCTGGTCCATTTCAACTCTGATACAAATGTCAAGACTCCCATCTGACCCTTTGCCGTGTTCCTCGATATTCGCAGCTTTGTGAGTAGAACCAGCATTCACTTCGCCCTCATGAAGCCACGAGTGCCCGTCCTTAGCTTTTGATTTTCTTGAAGAGCGCTTCTCGGACTGTTCGTCGTCCCTTTGCACCGTAGCTCCCGCCACAGGATCCTGAACGTGACCAGGATGCAGATATTGACTCTTTGAGTGGTTCTCCGTAATCATGGCCCAATTTCGGCTAGGCATGGTTACATGATTCCAGTTGGTTGACTTATTGACCACTCCGGGGTTCATANTCGAAAAAGTCCATTAGAGTCTCATCTGTCTCAGGATCCAGATGGTGTATCTTGTTGCGTCTTGCCAACAAATTAGCGACAGCCTGTGGAGGCGGCTTGTTCACTATTGCCGATGATATTATATTCGCCATGTAGCGGTGGTCTTCTGCAGCCGGGATATTCAAGGTAGGCTTGGAATAAAATCGGCCAACTGCTGCTAGATGAACATCGCCCCCAAGAATAGTGATCCGAACCGAAAATTCCTGTGCGAGCAGCTGGAGCTGTTCAACAAGATAACGGCGCTCTTTCTTGTGTGTGCGAGCAGTGTAGTGATCATCGAGATCGTCTAACAAATCAACGCTACCATCAAAGTGATTGAATAGCCCACCAGCTACACAAAGTTAGCTCCGGAGATCGAATAATAATAGATATTACTTACCCAAGCCAAATCTCTTATTTAGAAACTTGATAGGGCCTATTACAGGACTCGAGAGAACGTTCTCCAGCCATGTCAAACGCTAAATAATTAGATTTGAGGAAGAATATTGGCCTAGGGGTGACTCACAGGATAGGCAATCGGGATCCCTAGCAAAACAACCAAATGCTGCACAGGAGATGAAGAGGCAGCAGCGGCACTTAGTTCTGCTCGGAGCCTGTCAAAAATGATGCTGTACGTTTCGGGGTAGTTGACTTGATGTCGGGTACGCTATTAATATGAGATCAACATCGGTTATAGTCGCAAATCTTGGTGAATGCAAACTTACTTCAATTCTTGCGTCTATTCCGAAGAAAGCTATCCTAGCGCCAAGTCTTGCGTATATACTGCGCGATCGTTCCTCGACGTATGGCTGAGGTTCGTTAGTCCGACCTTCAAGAATGCTTCAACATATACGTACACCTGGCTTTGCCCCAATGATGTAGCTTGGATCATCAACATCATTTTGGAGTACATAAGTTCCTTCAAGCTGTCTTCTATCGACAGCACCCTCCGTGGCAGGTGTATCTACTGGAAGCTTAGTTTCCATGACCGAGGTAATGGGAGAGGAATACAGTACCTGTAGTAAACGTTGAAGGAGGCGGGGCAATGTGATGCTGAAATAGGAGATAATACTTGTGAGCTACACCACCAATACCACGAAAGACGGCGCATTGCATAAACTCGTCAACATAAGAACCAAAGCCATCAATGATCTAAAGAAGTCAGCGTGTATAATGTGAGGACTTGACCCAGCTGATTCCGAGTCCTTCGTGGATTAGATATACAGACATCATGATCATCCCAGATATTAAGCTGAGGAATTTGCCCGTTGGCAGTGGAAAACGGTTTCGTGGAATACCTGATGGTGAAAATTAGTTGGGTTGTTGTAGGCCGAATGCCTCCGCATAATGTTGTTGAGCTCACCATCGAATATAATTCTTAACGTAATAGTTGTCACACTCCTTCCTCAGCTGCTCGGGGAATGGGTATTCCCTCCTCTTTTTAGGGTTTGAAATTTCGGTCCAAGGTCTCAAGGGGCCATGTACTCTGATACCGTCGTTGTAGATCTGGTCTCCGCCACCAATCCTATTAAGAGTCAGTGAATGCGAGCATTATGTCAAAAAGGAAGATGTATTACATGACATGCAAATGCCTTTCTTTGTGGACACGGAGCACATCGTTCCACAACGCGGGGCCACTCCAAGCTTCTTCGTCTGTACCCACACTAAATCCATTACATGAATGGAACATGATTCGCATGGATTCAGAAATTGCTGGAATGTAAAAGGAATTTTCGTCTGTCTTCTCGCCTTTCACGAACCTCAAGCTTGGGACCGAATAGAAGGCCTGGAGTTCATCTTCGTGCATTGGGATCTCCAGCGCGAACCTCCAAAAGGTATTTGTCTGATCTGCATACAGCTTTACACCCCTGACCCGGGTCTCCCACAAAATGTTACCTCTATATACCTCCTCTTGTTGCTGATGACCTCCAATCTGGGTGGATATCCCAGCCGTCTTCAATAGCAGCTCTGGCGCTTCCGCGCCATGGACGCCATTGCTTGCTGTCACAACCAACACACTCCCATACCATATATTGTTTTCCATGCGGCGATAATTGAGCAGTGGCCCACATCGGACCTCCATACCGTCCAGGATACCGTCACCGTTTTGGATAGAATGCTCCATCGGGTGGGATCCGGGAACGACTATAGGATGGTGTCTACCGGTGGTACTTGACGCAGAGGATTCGGGAGGTCCAATTCGGGAGCTATTAAGGAAATCGGCGAGGTCTCTACTGTTATCTCGCACATCAGCTTCACGTGGAGCCGTTGCAGCTGCATGGCGGGCAAAGGAGGTAGACTCCTGATGCCGCCAGCGATTGTCCGAAGCGTGGGTGTCTGCGTGGTCGCGGCCATGTAGTATCTCATCCTTCAGATGCGAAGCCATGGCTCGGCGCGTTCAAATCCGATAGTATGGGTTAAATTCGGAATAAGAGTATCACCGTGACGGGAACAGATGACCGTCACGTTAAGTAGGTATCCTGCGCGTGCTTTATTCACAGGCGCACGCCCTGACCAGCCAAATGTTGACAAGACAAAACGTGGGCCGGGTAAGAAGTTATTCGAGACAACACGGAGGGCAGGACCGTCATCAAGGTCTAAAGCGGACACCTGACTAGAAACGATTTTGAAAAACACGACAATTCGCGATGCGACGAAGACGTGGTCTCAGGGGACCGTGAATCACGCCAAGCAATTCCCTCGTACAACGTAATCGTGGCGCTGGTGATTGCGCCTTGCAATGGTTGATGTATCAATCCGCAGTCTATTATTCCAGTGCGATGGAGCAGCACATCCAAAGGCCTGCAGGCTGTAGATGAAGCTGAAGATGAAGATGCGGAAGCAAGATCATCACCACCATGCCGAACTTGCACCCTCTGGTGTTTACAAACCAGGTCACAGCTGTGCAGGCTCGGCAGGCAGGGTGGAGTGATGAACATTGATTTGCACAGAGCTGGGACCGATCTACCAAACCTTGAAGCACCGCCGCATGTGTCACCCAAATGAGCAGTGAGCTCTCAGGGGAGCCCAGCACCTGCTGGCGCTGATCAGTGGCTCCTCCCAGGCCGCCGAGGCTGCTGTCTTTCATTGTAGCAGTTGAAGCAGGGATCAGCGGAGATAAATTCCAGCTTGCTTCACCGCGGCTAAACCCTATCTGGTAGAGCACTGGCCCAACTAAGGTAGCTACGGTAGCTAAGTTAATGCAACTACTGCGGGTGCCATTGCATGCTCTGTGGGCAGATCTGACAGCGAGGCACCACCGCTTGTCCAGATTGCGAAAACACTTCGAAGATCACAGCCTTACAATGCCTGTGGAGTTCAAGAGCAACACGGTTTACAGAGCCAGTTTGATGGACGAAGCAAGCGCTCTTATTAAAAGTGAGTATCGAGGTTGGGGCATATCTTTTGTATTTGCTGGAGCCTCCTCCTTTCATTGCTCCAAATCCAAGATCGATGATGACTTCCAAAAACCTCTTCTGTATAACGGGAAGATCCCCAAAACACTGTCTTTGATTGAGAATGATGCCCTTACCGAGACCCTTCATCCTCGGTATATGTACACGTATTATGTCGTCTAGTCGAAACATCTGTTTATCCACTGCTCGTTATTTGCGCTGCGGACGCTCTTTGAGTCTATCTAAGACAGTCATATTCTTCCGCCTCTCCTTTTCCATCTTCTGACGTTGTTCTCTTCGTACTTTCAACATCTGAGCCGCACCGAGGCCGGTAAAAAAGCCTCCTAGATGTGCGTAATGATCGACTTCTGATCCCCTAAATCTGATTCCCCTGCCTAAGACGGAAGCAACCTCCAATCCACCCAGGACAGTAAGCAAGACAAAGGCAGGAATGCCTGGGTACGGGTCTGGCGGTAGTTCGAAGAACTTGAAGGATTGGTCACTATTCAACCAGAGATATGTAGCCACTAGGCCCCAGATGGCCCCAGATGCACCCAGAGACGATGTAGCAAAGCTTCTTTGGATAACGCGAAGTGCTAGAGATGCGAAACTGCCAAGGACACCAGCAGAGATATAGATGGCGAGAAAATCTGCTCGACCTATTTGGTCATGGAGCCGAGTCCCGACGAACCACAGCACTGCCATATTGACTAAATAATGATATGTCTGAGTGTGAGAAAAGACGTTACCCAAAGTACTTAGAGCGAACGGATATCCCGGCACAAGTACGAAATACTTATTCAGCATCCGCCATGCAGGTGGCATTCTCCAGGCAAGAAATACCAACGTATTTGCAACAACAAGTGGGATTATTGTTGCAGCCGCAGGGGGGACATCTGGCCAAAGCCTTGCTGAGCGACTCGGAGGCACATAAGTTAGTGCAAATGCAACTGAGCTTCCGACGGTAAGCAATACTACCAGCGCGGAAGGCCACAATCGTTGCCAAATACTCATTTCAGGAGGAACATCAGGTAGAATTTTAGACCGTTCCAGGTAGTATTTGAACCTTGGATTGTCTTCGGCCCGCCGGAGTTCAGTCCTCGACCTAGCAACGTCTGGGGTGCCGGTATTGAATTGGATATCATGATTCTGATGAGTTTGAGCAACCTGCTGCTCTATTTCGTCTAACTTTTTCTCTTTTGCTGCTCTGATAGCATCTAGCCCACTTGTTCCGTAAATACTGCTATCGCGGGAAGCGGCTTCTCCAGAATTTGGAGTGTAACGCCCTGTTTCCTCAGTTTCACCGAGTTCCGCCTCAAGCTCTTCGATTTGCTTCTCAGCCAACCGCCGCGCAGATTGTTCCTCATCGACCGGCACATTTTGTCTAAGCCATGACAGAGCGATCTTCTCAATCCGTACATCCTCCGCGCTCTCGGGATGTGAGACCTCCGGATCAGACAGTGTCCCAGCAACTCGACGACCATGCAAAACTCTTAAGACCGAATTTGCAGTAGTCACATCAATCCCTCTTCCAAATATCCGTACCACTTCTTTCTTTGAGAGACCTGTTGCTCTAAAGGGCAGTCCGTCTTCATCTCTGTAGTCTTGTGGGAGCTCATCATAGGATAGAATAATTCGATCGGTGGTTAATGTCCGAATTCCAATTCGAATACCAAATGGTCTGCGGAAAGTGTGTCTTCCAGCGATTGGATATACATTGTATCTCCTTTCTATGTTTTTGGGAAGGAAAGGAGCTTGCGCCAAAGGCGCCGTGACAGATTCTCGGACAAACTTAGCTGAAAGGCTGGGGAGCTGGCGCCATGTTCCCGCAACTATCCGTCCGCGGAAACAGGACATTCGCAAACTTGCTAGCCAGAGGCCATTCATATTCACTGCCTATAACAATATCATCCTCAAGAAATAAGCAAAATAAGTTAAGAAAAAGAGTCAGAATAGTATAACTAAAAAAGGGTCTGCTTCTGGATATCGAGTTCTGATCAATGCAAGTGCAGTGCACGGACCAGCTTGCTCTGAAACTGCAAAGCCTTGTCATATGTTTGACTGCCTGATGCACATATATTGAGCTCCACCCGCTGCTCTATGGTTCAACTTTATTAAGGTGTCTCTAGAATATTTGCCTGAACCCTACAAGAGCATGTCTCATGAAAGTACGCCTATTACTCCAGAGCGATTTGCTCAGGCAATCAAAGATTTGCCTATAAGCACTCTGCACTTAAAAGCCGCCGAGCTTCGAAATTCCATCGCTCACCTAGACTATTCAAACGAACAACTTAAGCCATTCGCCGAAGGAACAGCTTCCGTTCCTGGTAACAATGACGGCATTCCGGACCAAGATTGCATTGATGCAATTAAAGAGAACGAAATTGTAATTGCGAGAATGCAAGAAAGGATAGAGTTGTTGAAGGCCGAAGTTGAAAGTAGAGGAGCAAGCTGGACAGAGTTTTTGAGTGCAGAAGAGGTAGCCAACAACGATGAAGGAGCCACAGACACAAATAATACTTCCTCAAATGGGAATGGCACTTTCGAAAATGCCGGGGAACACGAAGCTTGGAGGGATGGTACATTCCAGACCGGAACGATTTCGAATGGGGAAGTTAGGCTGAATGGACCACCTCAAGTAAACGGTACGGGGGTTAGAGTGGGTGATGAGGAACTCAGAAGGCAGATTGAAGAACGAATACGGGCTATGAGTGGAGAGGAGGATGAAGGTATGCACTTGTGAATAGGCTTTGGTGGAGAAGAATAATTTCTACCTTGAACGATCGATACAGTATCTTATGGGAATCTGACAGGAGAATCCTGGAACAGAGGCTACGAGAAGCGTTCCTATACGAGTGACAAGGACGTCACCTATATCACCGCCATCAGCTCGCCGATGAATTACATGTTTCTTGGTCACTGTTGAGCGAAGAGAAGAGAGCTGGCGCTAGCGCTACGAGCTATAGACTATCCTTGGAAAGTCGCAACGACTTGCTATGTCCAGGAAAGGCTGAGACTGGCATATATCGACCTACGGAAGGATCCTGTGGATCCCCTGAGGCTCAACAAAAAAGGAAAAACGTAGACGAACGACCATCCTGGGCGTTGTAAATGTAGCTCTAATATTTCTGATGAAACAAAGATACTTTAGCTGTTCCTATCCCAAATATAAACCCAAGCTAAGATCAACTCCGTAATTTTATCCACAGCCCCACCCTTATGAGAAGTCTTCCAAGACCCAACGCCATATGTGATGCAGATGCTTAGACTGAGACGCAATAGAAAAGAATGAATAAGTGAACGAGCCGAAAAAAAAAAATAAAACCAAAAAATCCTGAAGAGGCTGCAAAGAAGAAACGGAAACATTTTATGCCTTTATACGCTTGCGACCAATTAAACCTTGATCGTCAACGAACATTAAGCCTTTTGACATTTCTTCTTTTAATCACTGTATTGTGGTCTCCGCATATGGAGGCCGCGGTAAATCAGTTTTAGAGGCCAACGGTCGAGTTGAAGCTTCAGACGAGGATTGTATTGTCGGTGGTATCCGCGAGTTCAGGGTGCTGTTTGAACTTGGGACTGTTAGTTCACGCAATGGAATCTGGCCATCAGTAGGAACTTGGGCGGCGTCACTTGAGGCATTGAAACTCGATGTGACCGGTTGCCTGGATCTAGCCTCCGAGACGCTAGCTTTGGTCGAGCAAGTAGTAAGATCTGAAGGGATTGGGATGTGCTCTATCGTGGTTCGGGAATTCATCCCCGTACTGCTGATTGATATCGGATGCGGTTTTCGAGGTCTCTTAATCCCGCCTTCGGAGGAATCTGACGATAAAGATCCACTCCGGCTTCTTGCCCCGTATGGGCCTCTATTTGGAGTTGCTGACTTAGCAGTTGAGTCTGCTCCGGCAGAATTTGAAGGGTCTAGTTGGTAAGATCCACCGCGCTGCAATTTGGCTTCCAGTAATCTTTCGGTTACCTGCCGACTTAAATTCGCTCCATCTGGGCCTCTGCGATTACTACTGTTGCTTGAGCTTCGGCCTCTAACCACCCTTTCTTTGCCCTCCATCACCTTGGCAGGAGGTGGTGGCTGAAGCATCCATCTTGTCTCCTCTCGGCTCGATGGTTGTGTGCTCACAACGGGAGGGTGCAAATCGTTCACCGGAGGGTTGCGTGCAGACAAGTATGTCCAAGGATGGCTTTCGGATCTTTCAGGATCGCTCTTGTTCAATTTACTCTCCAGTAGCCGTCCAGCTGAAGACCCCGCTTTGGCAATAGCATCCATCAGTCTCTGGCCAGGGCCGGGCACATCATGGCCCCAAAGGTCTTCATCTTCCCGCTGGTATCTCTTCCGATTCCAATCATCCCCTGATAGACGGGCGTCCTCCGCGAGCATGGTAGGACTACTTCCCGGATCCGTGCTTATAGCACCACTGCTAGCATAGCTACTTCCCGGCCGCGTAATATTTAAAGCCCGCTGACTTGTATTCTTGCTCCCCCCTTTGTCGCCTTTCTGTTTCACCAGTCCAGGCCCCATCATGATGTCTTCGGCCCAGTAAGGGTTGGTTGCAAAAGGCGACGGGTGACGGTACAGGCCAGGCTGCTCGGTCTCCAGCCTATGCTTCTCTTCCCGCTCACGCTTGGCCTGCACCTTTGCTTTCCGCCGATGGTTAATTTTGGCGCACGTGCTACATGACAGCACATAGAAGGCGACGGATTGGAGAGCTACGTCGAGAGACATTGGGGGCAGAGACGGTCAGCTAAAAATGTTCAACGGAGAGATTGATCGCGTGCCCAAGAGAACAATGCGCTTCACAAATACATGAGAGCACCCGAGATATGTGAACCCCACGGGAGGCTTTGATGTATCCTGGAACGTTTCAGGAGGCGACAAGGATCAGAGAAGCGCTAAGATGGTCTGCACAAGTTTAACATCAGTTAAGATTCCTTGTTGAAGAGATTCGATGCAAGCTGCTGGGAGAAGTGGCGACGATAGCTGGCTCCTGGCGAAGGTCAATTTGAACCAGCAGCCCGTCACATATCCCAAGGAGGCAAAGAAGGAGCCTGTGGGAATAGTACGTACCAATGCTTCTGATTGGCACTCAATGCTGAACAGAAGAGAAGACTGGAGCAACAAGGAGAGGAAAACTAAGCAACGGACTGGCGGACCTGCGCTGCCGTATGGTCTGGAAAGTCGAAAAGGGAGGGGTGATTGTGGCCAGCGTCTAGCGGGCAATGACCACGAAATCTGAGACAATGAGTCGGATTGCGGACTGGCCGTGGATATGAGTAGACCGACTCTCAGGGGAAAGAAGAATGTTAGCCACAGAGTGATCTCGGGGAGTGACGTCTTGCAGAGAGGGACGGTCGAAGGAAGTACAGCAAGTTGGTTGTCTGGTAAATTATCGATATCGGTGGCGGTAAGGGGGCTCTCGGGGTCCGCCAAGTGATCCAGCGGAGAGACGTGGCAGGCCAGCTCGGCCAGGTAAGGTACGCGGACGGGCAGCCGCAGCGACAGTGCTCGGCTGGAGGGGAGCGGAGGCCCGGATCAAAAGATGGAGTGAGGCGCAGTTACGATCACGTGCATGTATGATGGATCTGATCGGTGCTCGCGGGATACAGTAGAGGGGGAGCATGATGGATTTTATGCTGGATGATGGTGACCTGGGGAAGAGAGAATCAAGTCCGTGTGCAAAGCGTATAGCCAAACGCACCTTTACGGACCCACAGGTGACTAGGAAGCGGCATGCATGTTGGGCTTCTCAGATGGATGTATACGCAGGAGGTTTCTCGGACATAGTTTGCATGTGGTCTGGTGGACTTGGTGCTAGTTCTGAGGTGCCAGGCGTGGAGGTGTCGCGCCTCCCTCACAGTCTCCGGAGAGCCACGGGGCGGTCCCACGGGCACGGGGCTCTGGCTGTCCAGGGCAGCAGACTGGAAGGAGCGATGCATTCCCGGTATCCAACCAGCACCGCGCCCCTCCTTACATTGATGCTGCTGCGCAGAGGAATGGCGAGGGTGGCTGCTCGCGGAGTAGACAACTCGGAAAACTCATCCCAAGCAGCCGCTAATATCTCAACGTGTCTATGTGATGGGTTAAGTGATTTATTGAAGCGAGCGTCAGTGAGCTTCTTATATTATTCGCCTGGTGATTGATTGAGAGACGGCCCAGACCCTCTCTCAGAGTCTAGCTATGGTAAGACCATCCGTTGCGTAGTAATAGTTAGCAACAAGATCAGATAAGTCCAGTTGACTTAAGTTAGTCCCTGTCACTTTTAGTGTGTCTGGTCAATAATAATCGCTGCTGCAAGATGAGAGAACCTAAACTTCGTGAGTTACAATCTACGATCTGCCAGGTACGGCTGCGAACATCCGTAGCTTCCCGGCATGCTGAATCGCACACCACAGCACCCCGCCAAGTAAAGAAAGACTCGACCAAGCAAGCTTAATGTGCATCACACCTCAGCGGCCAGCCAACCTTTTAATATGAGATTATAAACTATGAATGGAAGGGGTCAAAAACCCAATTGGTATTCACAAGTCCTCAAGCATGAAAATGACTACGCTGAGAAGTAATGGGTGGAAATAGTATCGCCATAATAGCAATCGCCCCAGCCAGAGAGTAAATTCGTAGATTTTAAGTATAAAGAAACCCATGTCAGTTGCAGTTTTGTGTAGCCCTGAAGCAAGAAACCTTGGTCCAATTCAATAAATGACAGCCTCCAGAGAAGTAAAGAAAACTAGATGACAAGACAATTGGGGGAGAAGAAGTATCAATACAATATGTGCCCCATTCCGCTGTGCGCAACAACAAAGCCGTAATATATTTGCGCCACCGCGGAGAAATCATGTGAGAGACCTATGCCAAGGGCAAGAGAGCAAAGAGTAGAAGGATAGTTAGGGCGCCCGCAATCGAGTTGTCGCCATCCCAGCTTGCCCAAAGGGAGCTGGAACCTAGGGAACCGTGTCCTGCTTGTTTGCGGAGGGAGAAGTACAATTTTATACATCACAGACCAAAATACGGTTTGACCGCCCAGGTCCGCTTCCTGCAGGAGCCTAGAACAGAGAGAGACTTACGCAACCTCCCATTCAGAGTCTTGAAGGTCCTTCTCCGACTCCACAACCACGCCATTCGGTTCGGTATTAACCAGAGCTGCGGTCCACTTTTGTCCAGGGCGGCCTGATTCGGCAGTCTGAGTGTTCTCCCTATTATTTGTCACTGCGGGAGGAATCTGTTTGCTTGCGGCATCCTGATCATCTCCTTTCTTCTTCCTCCCTCGTTCCTTTCCTTTGACAACGTTCCAGTTCGAATCTTCAACTGCGATCCTAATTTGTTCCTCTTCTGATGGCAACGACTTCTGCCAATCACTGCTGGCGGGCTCGCTTTCAGAATACGTCGTTTCCGCTGCCGCATCCGAAGCTGGCTGTCTAGAAGACGGATCGAACGTGTCTAGCAAGTCAAGGGGTTTCGCTTCGGTCGGTCTAGCACCATTGGTAGTGCTAGAAGGAGCAGCCGCCCACGCAGATGTAGATGGAGGGTGCGACGCTAAGAAAGCGCTTCCATCCCTTGCAGCTCTGCCCTCCGCCTCTCGGGCAGTCCGTCGTTGCTTTTCCATTAAGACTCTGCGCTCTTTCTCCTGCTCCTCTCGGGCCTGTTTGTTAAGCTCGGCTTTCCGGCGGTTCTGTCTCTGTTTCTTCGTCTCCACAGGTTCGAATGCCGGTCGAGCCTTCTCTTTCTTGGGGCGTACTGGACCGGAGGGTTCGGTGACCCGTAATACCGCCGGGCCTCTGGCTGGTGCTTCGAGCATATCAGAGATATCGCCATTCACGGGTGGTGCGACAGTAGTTGCACCTAACTCCGGTGAATTCAGAGAGGATTGGTCGTCATCAGCATCGCCTCCAGTGGCAGACGATGGGGCCGTCGCGTTGTCAGAGCTATTCTCGATCGGCAAGGCCCGTTCTTGTGCTCGAGACTGCTTTACAGATCTCTGTCTAGCAGTAGCCTGAGCTCTTGCGGCCAGTTGAGTGCCTGACTTGGCGCTCGACAGTTGACGCGCAAACTCCTTGTTGTCGATCTCGTCGTCCCGTTCAGATGGCCGAGAAACACGGGCACTTGCAGAAGCCTCTTGCTCACTGTCCGACTTGACGACTGGCGAGATCTTTTTCTTCAGACTTCGGTCCCCAGACCTGCCCCGTTGGTCTCCGTTGTCGCGCTCTCCGTCCTTCACGCCTCTCTTCAGCTTTACATCCTTGCGAGCTTCGGCGGGCTTTGCCTGCTTTGCGCCCGCCAGACGCCGAGATTTATTCCCATCTTTGATGTTTGTAAGATAGAAGTAAAGGGCCACAACTCCAAGCACGGCAATCCAGCCGCCAATGGTAGTGAGCATGGCCATGCTTGCGATCAGATAGGGGAGAGGTGCAAGAAGAGAGACCTAGGAGCAGCAGCGCCGCCACCACCACCGAGAAAGCCAATGCCGGATAACCTCCCCACGCAACCACGATGAAAGATGCTGGAGCACGGCCTAGTAGAAAACACTTCGAACCAAGGGATGGCTGCACTTCTGTGATGATCTAGAAAGTGAGACGAGGAGACGTGTCTCGTACACGAGGTGGAGATACAGATACCTAATGCGATGTAGCTAGCAGGCGGCGTGGCCTCAAGTCCGGTCCAATCACCGAGAGCCATCGAACGCTATCCCTGACTAGGCAGCCCTAGTCAAATGCGGCATAACAGGGACCTTTGCTCAAACGTTTAGTGTCGGCCAACCACCGCCTGTGGCTGGTGCATTGCCCCGCCGCAAGAATTCGACGAGGCGCAACGTCGTTCGTGTGTGGTTTGGCGGGGTGCTTGTGGAGCGGGCTTATCAAGAAGCGCAGGAACGGGTGTTAGGCTTAAGTTGACTCGTGCTGATGGTTGCAGCAATTCTTGATCGTCCATAGCAGCTGGACGTGCACTGGAGACCAAGCATTCCAGACCAGCTACACCAACGACACGAGAACGTTCTGCTCATCCTCACCCTCCCACTCCCGCATTTCTGTCAGTAGAGATGGCACCTCTTAGTCGAGTTATTATCGACACAGACCCTGGTAACCGCCAGCCAACAATTTTTCCAGGACTCCGGTCTAGAGACTCTCGTTGCTGATACTTATCCTAGGCGTCGATGACACGCTGGCGCTGTTGCTACTGTTGGCCGCGAAACCGGAAGAGGTCGAGATCCTCCTAATTTCGGTGACGTTCGGAAATGTGGAAGTTCAGAGGTATGCCCGAACAGCATGATCAAGATGGACGCACTCGGCCTCTTTTCTGATGCTATATCCTAGTTGCCTGAGAAACGTCGTAGCACTTTTCCATGTCATCGAGAAGGAGCTAGAGTGGCGGAGAAGTCGGGGGCTTCCAGAGGGCTTTGAAGCCATGAGAGCTTCGAAACCAGTCGTTGCCGTGGGTGCGGAGCATCCTCTTGAAGATGAGTTGCTTATGGCGGACTATTTTCGTGAGTAAGCGCCTAAATGAGAAGCAACGAAAGTTTGCTGATTATGCTTTTAGACGGCGTAGATGGATTGGCTGGGGTGCACACGACTGTAAGCCATTGTTGAAAGCACACTTTCGATGGGGGTAATTTTACTGACGGGATCAGCATCCACACCTTTCTCCATCTGATACATGGAAAGCGCTATTTCATCCATCACCCGCAGATGATGCAAGTGCCCAAGAGGTTGCCGAAACCCTTGGGGATGATTCTAAACCATTATCATTCACACCATCTCGGGTGCCTGCGCATAAGGAGATCCTTCGTCTACTTCGCGAAAATCCCCCAGATACGATAACTATTGTGGCCGTCGGCCCATTGACGAATCTGGCTCTGGCAGCCGCGGAAGACCCTGAAACATTTTTGCGTGCTAAGGAGGTCGTTGTCATGGGTGGTGCCATAGATGTTGAAGGGAATGTCACCCCGGTGGCTGAATTCAATACATATGCAGATGCTGTGGCCACGGCCAGGGTCTTCGCTTTGACATCTCCAAACCCGAGCTCCACCATGCCCCCCATACCCGGGAAACTGTCCACTCTGCAAGCATACCCCGCGAAACTATCGCGAACGCTGAAGCTTACTCTATTTCCACTGGATGTGACTAGCCCGCACTTGCTGCGAAGGTCTGTCCTGGAGGATACGGTTGAGCGGTTAATCAAGGAAGGAAGCCCACTGGCAGAATGGGCCTCAGCGTTCGTCCAAAAGACTTTGTTAAAGATAGAATCTTTGACATACAAACAAGCAGACCCGGGGATGGAGTTACACGACCCGCTTTGTATCTGGTATATCTTAACACACAAAGAAGCTTCGTGGATGCTCGCACCTAAAGCTCCAGAAGATATCCGAGTTGAGACTTCTGGGCAGTGGACCCGAGGTATGCATGTGGTAGATAGGCGTCATAGAAGGAAGATAGGGAATACGGAGTTGGTTCAAGTCAAGAGCCCAGGAGCTATTGATATTTCCAACCCCATGGAATCCATTCATCTTACAAGCGGAGATTCAGCCGAGAATGAGTCGTCTACTGGCCCAACGAGTGACCATGGAGGTTGGCTCCACGTGAACAATGGAAACAGGATCAACAGGATTATTGGGACCCCTGGGGAAGATGCGTTTGCACCATACCTATTAAAGCGTCTATTTAACTAGAAATATATATACTATGGTGGATCTTCGAGTTAGACAGCCCGTATTTGGTCAATTAAAACCAATCAAATGGAGTTGTCTCCCGCTGCATAAGGAGACGATAGAAAGGGCATAATAGTAGCGCGATTCAATTGTATGCTGTGCCATCCATAAGAAATGGTGGTTGTCTGAACGATGAGCTCACAGAGGAGCCTGTTCAGACATCCTTACCGTGATCCATCCATGCAAACACCGATCGTCAGAGCTCGTTCCTTCGTAGTATTTCAGGATGCAAAGCCCACCAAACCAGCTCGGCTTGGAAGCTTCATCCGGGGCCACTGTAAGCTGAGCACACCGTTGAATCTGCTGGAGAGCTCCTATCATCCTGCTGCTAATATTTTTGCCACAATGGTCCTGTTACGAGTGCTTCACTCCTCCTATGACTGCTCCTCTCACTTCTGTCCAGTTGATACTCTCATCGAGCTGCTCATCGACTAGTCCAACCATAGCCACGTTATCTCCCCTGATTAAATACAATCCATGTGTAATTTCGCTTGAGGGTTCTGGGTCATCCGGTGGACGGATGATGCGCTCATGTGTGTCTGAAAGGACCTGTATACCATTAGTTTATTACACCCATCCCTTGACATTCCGTAATGAAGACGTACCAAATTGGTCATTTGATCACAGGAGAGAAGAGTACCAACAAGTGTTCTCGAATCGCTAGTCAAAACTAAAACTTTCTCTATTCATCTGTCAGAACGTTGTAAGCGATACCAACACATACGCATCACAAAAAGCAAACAGTAAAAGGTATCTTACTCACTATTTACGTAGTTTTGCAGAGACATCTTGCTTCACACGCTCCGTCTTGGAGCGAATGCATAAATGGTAAAGACAGGGCAGTGACTTCCAATCTGGCAACGATTACTTCCGATTTTGATCGGTATCTATGCTGTCTACCGGTTTCGAAGTGAACTGCAATAAAAGTTGCTTTCCACTTCAACAACACAGGATGGTGTTTGAGAGCTATGCCCCAATAAGTATCTGCTCTTGGAAATGGCCCGTGCTCCATGGAAAGGCTTCAGCCTTGTGCGTTGCGCGCCCGCCTGGGATACCTGCATACGTCGCTAACGTCCTCCGTATACACTGACCTCAATCTAAGCAGTGAGCTATAGGCTGCATCGACACCTACTTCGGCGGTGTTCATCTCAGTGAACAATTGTGAGCCATCGCCACGTTTCAGGGTCCACAAACCAAACGTGGATGATGTCGTACTTCTTTTCTACCCCAGTCGATATCGACATTGTCTTGAAAGATGGAGATGAGCGGGCAATGGTGGATGTGAAGTTGGATAAGAATCGAAGAGAGAAAGCACCACTCTATAAGGATGGAGAGTCGGTTAAAGGCGCCGTCACTATTCGGCCTAAGGATGGAAAGCGTTTAGAACATACAGGAATCAAAGTTCAGTTCATTGGGACTATTGGTAGGTCATACCACTGAGACTACGTTCGAATTGTAAGCTTGTCCGACGGCACCAGCTCACTGATTGAACTCTTCCCAGAGATGTTCTTCGATCGCGGAAACCATTACGAATTCTTATCCTTGGGACAGGAACTGGCTGCTCCAGGGGAGCTACAGCACCCGCAGACCTTCGATTTCAACTTCAAGAACGTTGAAAAGCAATATGAGTCTTATAATGGCATCAATGTGAAGCTTCGATATTTTGTACGAGTCACTGTTTCACGAAGGATGGCGGATGTCATTAGAGAGAAAGATATTTGGGTGTATTCGTACCGTATACCACCTGAAATGAACAGCTCTATAAAGATGGACGTGGGTATCGAGGACTGCCTGCATATTGAATTTGAGTATTCTAAATCAAAATACCACCTCAAAGATGTAATTGTCGGGCGTATCTACTTTTTGCTCGTCAGACTGAAGATTAAACACATGGAATTATCAATCATACGGCGGGAGACGACTGGCGCGGCGCCGAATCAGTATAACGAGAGCGAGACACTTGTTAGATTTGAGGTCAGTGAGATTAATTGAAGGTTCAAGATAGGCATACTAACGTTCGTTACAGATCATGGATGGATCTCCTTCCAGAGGTATGAACCCACCTTGGCTGAAAATAACCAGGTCCTAAATAATTGTCTATAGGGGAGACAATTCCGATACGCCTTTTCCTTGGTGGATTCGACCTAACGCCAACTTTCCGCGAAGTCAACAAGAAGTTCTCGACGAGATATTACTTGAGCCTTGTTCTCATCGACGAAGGTATGCAATATGTTTTTGTATCTATGGAAAAACAACGATTGCAAGAGATGCTGACATTTTTGATAGATGCGCGAAGATATTTCAAGCAGTCTGAGATAGTTTTATATCGTCAACAACCAGAGATCGCGCCAGGTGCACCCCAACAGCCACAGATTGTTGGCGCTCCACCTCCAGAACGAGTTGATGAAAGCATGACCTAACGGCCCGCATAATTGTACATTACCTAGTGGGATATCCTATCGACTTGCAACCCTTATTTCTTTAATTCACAGAATGGGAATCCCTAATGGATTCCCTACGCTAGTCTTCCGTCCTTGGCAAGAACTCTATAATACAAGGATTCTTGAAATTGCCCCAATTACGCCAATCGCCTGTGTTGGGAATGTAGATCATAAAATGTCCATTTCATCTCCCCCAACAAGTGCAAACTGATTGTTTTCAATTGCTGCTATCCTGTCCAGCTCCTCTTGATAACCTTTCCTGATGTCCTCGAGAGTTACCAAAGACCTTTTGTTCGAAGCGACCCCGGCTTTGTGAGCAGGTCCAGCTCTAGCAGGATCGCCTTCGTGGACTATCCACGCCTGCTCTGGATCTACACAGCTTAGTGCATTAATAAGTGCCAAATATTCTTTTGTAATAGGAGTCTCAAGTCCTTCGGAGATCATCACTTTGTCTTCGTTCCGAGGCTTTTGTAATTTGCATAGTCGCTCTAAGGAAATAGCAGCTGCACCACGGAAGTCACTTCGGTTAATGCGCCATGCGTACAAGATATTGTGGTAAGGCACCCCGACTGTGACATCCACGATGCTTTGGCATTTCTGAGATAGGATTGCATCTACGCTCTCCTGGAGCCCAAGAAATGGTAAATTAACAAGTTGAGTTGCGCATGAGGTCTCGCACATTTTTGTCAGTAGTGTCCGTAAGGATGAATGTTGGAGTGCGGAATCTGTGAAGAGATGCAGCGTTGAATGAGCGAGCTCATAACGACAAGTTTGGACAGCCGCATTGAAAAGGCGGCTGTGCAGGTCAGTGCGTAAATCGCTATCTTGCTGGTCTTTGGGTCCTAGAGGTATGAATTGCAGTGCCAGTCTGGCGAAGTCAATGACGAAGGAATAGTGCTTTTCTCTCTCGTAGAGGGCCACGATGTGAGAGTAATATCTCGGAAGGCCCGCATTCAGCAAGGCTTTTTCCGTCTCATCTAAGTAACCGGCACTTCCATAGTTGGCATGATCCTTTGGTTCTGGGTGTGCTATACTACAGTCAGCATTATTTCCAACTTATGCAAGATCATAAATGCGTACCCATGCCATATGCAGCCCTCTTGAAAAGGGTAGACGCTCCAAACTCATCACCAGATGCAAGACATATTCTACCTTGGACATAGGTGGAAAATGGATCATGGCCTGCAAATCTCGCAAATTCCAGTGCTAGATCCGCTCGTTCATGCTTCAAGAGAAAACATTGAATAACAGTCGGAGGTACCTCGTACTCGCTATCCGGAGCACATATTTGGACAATAGTATCAGTTAACGCTACAGACATGGTCTTTCCTTTGTGGATATCGAGCCCAAGAAGATGTCGGAGAACTCCTTCCAAGATGGTAACAGTCTCGGTATCAGGTATGTGCCTCTTTGCAGATACCCTGTCTTTCGATGAGAGACGATCGCCTCTGGATAGAGTTAGGGAGATCCGTCTTTTCGAGAGGAGGCCAATAAATTCAAGTCGTTTCAACATTGTCACAAGTTGGTGAAATATAGGCGCCGTGTCGAAAGCGATGCCATCTTCTTGGTGATTAATCTCGGCCTCCAGAAATATAAGTAACATCAGCTGGTCCAGGCAGATACTGCGATGTAATTCCACTGCCTCTTGGACACCTTTCACGACCAGTCGATTACCAAACTCTGACAGAGGATGCTCCTGAGGTCGCCGATCGTCGTCGATGGTAGCACACATGACTTCTAATAAGGCTTCATACACCTGAGGTGTGATATTTTTGAAACTACCCCCTAAATTGGATACAAGTTGAGAGTAATCTTCATCGCTGATCTGACGCGTAAAATCGCATATATCATAATATTCCCGCATTCGCACGGGTTCGATGTCGGAAGGCTCTTCGAAGAGCTCATCCAGTAATCTGGAATTGCAATTATAGACAAGCTGATTCGAAAAGCCATCGCGAAAGGAAGCTGCGGCTGAGATGAGTGTCGCCACGTGTTCTGTATCCGGGTTCAATACTGAGGAATTATGCCAAACACGTTCCAGGCTACTGCAACTTCTAACAGCAGATATACCATCAGCAGATACGATCCATGGCATTCCACTTGACGATTCGATGACGATGGAGAATGCCTCTCCACGTTGTTTATCAAGTTCGAGAAGCAACCTATAGAAACGGCGCCATTGAATATCNGGTAGCCGTACGAAACTGCTCGTAACCCATATTTCCATCCGATGCTCGCCCCAAATTTGCGGTCGATGCTATTAGGGCGCTCAGTCTCTCGGTTAGTTGACCGGATATCTGTATCTGGCCGTCGATTGAACCGCCGAGGCCCCTTTTGTAGATAGCCAACCCTGTTTCAATCGTAGCTGTAGTGAATCTTCCGGGGAACAATATAAACTCCAACCACTTATCCGTGGCATCCGACGGGTCAGCATGATACACTATTGGCAGCGGTGTATCCACAAGAGTTTCGTTCGCCATCATCGTCCAGCCCTGATTCCAAGCATCCCGCACCCGAGAAATCGAGCCACCTTGGAAGTCTAAGCTTTGGACGGCATAGGTTGTATTTATCTTCCACAACACCCATATGGTGAATGAGTTTCTCTTGGAGGTATCTACGACAACTGCGAAGTCGGCAAGATTCCACAAGTCAGAAGTAGGGGCTTTCGGTTCAAGGTTGTTTTCGGGAAATATATCAACAACATCCAAATTACCTCCTTCCGCGGGTGTCACATCCCAGAATTTGAATGCACCGGTCCCAAGAGGCGAGTAGGTAACACACAAGGCCTTTTCTTCTGTTTGACAGTATACTTTGACTAGTCGCCAATGTTCAGGATCGATTATTTGTCTCGCTGCGTCGTTCTCCAACTCTCGACCAAGCAAGTCTCCAGCGTAAGCAATCCGACCTGTCGACAAATTCCAAACTCGCAATCGGTGATCAACTGTTACTGTGAATACGTATGGTGTACCGTCAATATCTGTTAAAGGCGATGCGATTGAGGATGCTGCAGCCAGTTCAAGGTTAAGCTTGCCGTATCGAAAGGTGTTGTTACTCTGGAAGGGAATTAGACTCCTAAGACCATGGCCCCAACCTCCTTCATTATAATGTGTTTCTTTCCACTCTGATCCTGTGACACATTAACATTGGAAGATATGAATACTGAAGAGTTGACTTACCATCCGCTCCTGGCTTCCTGTCTAATTTAAGCAAGCCGCCATCATGCAAAGAGAGCAGCAATTCATCTGCTGATAATGCAGCCAGTCTAAGAGGATGTTTAAATCCAAACGCAGAGGATGAGAAGGATTTACACCAATCTCCGACGTTATTCTCAGTACTTGTATGTCGCCAGAAGAAGTCGGGTCGCAAACTCAGAGTATAGAGATGGCTAGATTCGGTCAAAACGAAGACGCTGAGGATATCGTGCTCATTCGAATCCGAGAGCGCGATGCAGCCGGGTTTTATAGAACTGGGAAATTCCAAGCGGAGAGTAAGGTTTGCATCAGCCGTTCCTCGCTGTTTCGAGACATCAACAGCGCGAATGGAAAGCAGTTTATCGTCTTCCAGGATCCGCCAGAGAAAACTCCCAGGATATTTGTAGTACCTCCTGTGATATATGGATGCAGCGGTTGCTAAATGTCTTTTCCTGAAGGTATTTTCATCCTCGGCAGCAGCTGAATCGGCGAATTGAGAGCGCTTCTGCAACACTCTTGATGGATTTGAGCCATGAGGAGGGATCCGAACAGAAATGGTAGAGCCTGGCGTAGCTACATCAAGATTCAATCGTGTCTCTTTATAAGCATATAATGGTGGCGGGGAAACCATCTTGCCTCCATTAAATTGTTTTCGTCGTGCTCACAGACTGGAAAGTTGCTGGCCAGTGCTTTATATTTGCGCTTTAACGCGGTTTGCTAGCAACGCGATAGTTTATTTCGCAGTCCGTGAGCTAGTAACGAGACCTGTGGCTGAGATCCGAACTAGCCACACTTTGACAAGTTAAGTCAATTGCTGTGCATTTTTCTCCAGCTCAACCTAGCAAAGTACGGTAATTAATAATTTCGTAGCAAAAACTAACTTACCCGAGAGCATCAAAGCTTTATTTACTCACCGTGCTCACCCACCGTTAGTGTGCCAATCTATTAAGCCAACAGCTCGATAACTATACGAGTTTGTGGTATGCCAAGTGGCCGCTCATTCGCAATCACAACCTAGGATTTCTCTACTAATTGCTCCGCAAAGTTTGGAGATTGCCTAAACACGGAGAGGATATCATGGTAAATAGCTCGCATCTTTTCTACTCATAAATCTTGGATCATGTTATACAGGATATTCTAGCAGCTCAATCTTTTTCCAGGTCTTTGGGATCTGGATCACCAATACCATCGGCCTTAATAGCGAAAAGACAGTCACTTTCTGGTAAACATGGACTGTCATAGATTTTGCAGATCCTAGTTTCACCACGACCCTTTTTAAGACTGAGTCTGGTTGTACTTGCGTGGGCGATTATATTTCCTCCAATAGGTTTCTTGGGATCAGGATTGAACATAGCACTTGGGCCACCATCGACCTGAGCTACCACCTGGTTTGTGATGACTACCGCAATGCCAAATTCATCAGCAAGACGTTGAAGTGTTCGCATGAATTTCGCCAGGTGGGTCTGTCTCGAAGAGAGCTCACCCCGTCCGACAAAATCCGTCCGATATAGCGACGTAGCGCTATCAACAATAAGCAGCGAGAAACGAGTTTCGCACATCATCGCCGATGCCTGATTGAGGAGCTGCAATTGGTGGTCTGAATTATAAGCACGCGCATATGCAACGTTATCCAGAACCTCTTCGCCAGAAAGGCCATATCTTTGAGCCACAGCTAGTAAACGCACAGGTCGAAAAGTGCCTTCGGTGTCAATATAGAGGCATTTACCTTCCCCACCACCCATGTCAAAGGGAAGTTGGCATGTAACCGCTAACGTGTGACAAATCTGACTTTTTCCAGTTCGAAATTCTCCAAAAATTTCGGTAACAGATCCAGTCTCGATACCACCCGCTAATAACGTGTCCAGCTGCTTGGAACCAGTTGTGATAGAAATCAGTTCACTCCTTCGTTGATGCATTTCGGTGGCAGTGGTGAAGCCCATGGGCACAAGTTTCGATGCTAGAGGAGATCAGCATAGCCTTCAGAACATGAGCCGATATGTTAGATACCTTCTGTCAAGATTTTAGTAGCTTTTTGTTCCGATATTCCTTTTATCTGCTCGAGGACCCTTCGCGGTGTATATGCAACTGATTCGACAGTGTTAAAACCAGCATCAACTATTAATTGTACGTCTCTCTTCGTAAGTCCCGCAACTCCCTACATACTGAGGTGTCAATTTGAGTTGCAAAATCTACAAAGAACAAAAAAGTCACCTCCAATGCAAACAACGATGTGGGTGCACCCGGCCCACCTGCTGGCCCTTCATCCTCAGCTTGGGAGTGCTGGATTTCTTCCGTCGTCATGCTGGTATTTGTCTCGTATATGGACTGAAAACTCAAAAAGAAACAAAAGAAGAAGAGACATCCACTCTTAGAAGTACTTGAGCGAGGATACAAACGCGATTGCCGTTTGTGCTGATATTCAGTAGCGACGCGGTGGCACTGAGCAATCAATACGCGCGATCACGTGATAACGCGTCACCGCACTGAAGATAAATCGGGTCCACTCCTACATCAGCTCCTACCCGGTCTTGACTGTCCAAAACTCAAGTAACTTTAACCGATGACTTTTAAGATGAACTCAAATGAATTACGATCATTGACATCCTTGGATTCACTGGTTCTCGAGATATTACACGCAATGTTACAGGATTAAACGGAGCCGATTCAATCCAACCAGAAGACACGTATCAATGCAGGCGGAACGATTGAATCCTACAGGAGTCTGGAACTCTGATCACATCTCATTAGCTTATTTCCGCCATGTCTACCATGAAATCAGACTTGTGATAGGAACTTCGTAGGCCTTGAGAGAGCTTTCAGTAAATTAAGGGTTAAAGTTCTATCATTTTACCTGTTTGCATATCAGTTGGGCTCTTAGGTCAAGAACTTGCTGAGTAGAGCTCAAATCTGATTTCAGTGGACTGGGTTGTCTCCATATCCTAGTGGTTTGAGGCTCTCGCCAGCATAATATTGCAGGAAAAGTTGGGAGATGTATTATCTCAAGAATTGATGTTATCTGGATGTGACTAAAAGAAAAACCGAGTTTCAGAATGCGGAGACGTCAAATTCATCCGCCTTTGACCTCTAGCAGTCAGAGTGTATGCGTAGAGTCTTTTCAACGTCTAAGACGCTCGCATACATACCCGCGTTATCAGGTGCTGTGAAGGAAGCTCCTATCATCGCTGGATTTTGAAGCACTTGTTGGGAAGTCCTTAACAGGTATCCAGATCCCTTGGACTTCGACTCCCATCTGGAGAGCCTTTGCCCCGAATGGAATATCATGGTTTCGTTGCGTATTAATCCTGTATCCATTTCTTCTCAACTCCGCAGTTCTGGTACTCTTCTTATCGATATTTTCTTTTGCAGAACTCTTCTGCCAAGCCAATCTAACGAAACCAGTAACAAGCACTAGCAGGGCACCGAGTGCCAAAACCTAGAGATTTGGTTAGTTTTGCATCACCGAGAGTATGGTAACTTCCAGAAATACTAACAAACACCATCTTTGCCCAGAGAGGCCATGAACTGAAGAATGCTATAGCCATCTCCCACCTAGAGCGACTGTGTGCATCTCAGTATTCCCACAAGACAGATGTGGTCAAAGAGTCCAGAGCTCGACTGAAGAAGCTTTGACAACAGCAAACCCTCGTTGGATTGAATATTAACGAAGGCGTATGATTGAAAGCCAGTTCTATGTTTTCCAACTTAGCAAATGCTCTCCGACTCTTTGTAGCGGAATAAATATTGCATAGCATACCTATTTTGGAGAACCACAAAGGGCAGTATGTCGCTAGTATCCTTAGTAGTTTGCTTGAGAAATCCTGCGTATATGTTGATCCCGTACCTACGCAGTTGACGATCCATCATTGGTGAATAAAGCAGTTTTATGGTCCGTGAGAAATTTTCGAAATATTACATAGATTAACAGCTTGAATATACTCTTTGGCGCTCTTCTCCTCATCTGTAATCGATCTTTCAAGAATCCAGATTTTATTGCAGTGATGGACTTGGCTGGATACAGTCGCTACGCATCCTTTCTCTAGCTTTGGTGTACAAGACGGTGCCCATTCGCGTGATATTTTATCATTTGTACAATCCTATACGACTACTGGAAAAGAGACTAACTGTGTGCCACATATTTGGCATCTTGAGCGTAATCCAAGGTTCGGGAAGGTCTTGGTCAGTTTGGCCCAGTGTACTTGGTGTACCTTACCGTACCCTATCCTAGCCATTGATCGGCTAGTTCAAGACGTCACAGCGCACCTGTCAGCAGCGAGCGCAAGATGTTTGCTTTATCCCAACTCCGCATCAAATAATGGTGCGGGCGCTCTTTAATCAACCTTTCTTTCCCGCCAGCCAAACAATTAAATTGCTCACCTTTTTGATTTTCCAGAATTCGATATATACCACTGCCGCGATTGGAATTTATAGACTACCGCCATGCCTCTCCGCAACCCATTCGCAAAGAGAACTGGTCTGGAAACGGTGGATGATGCGAACCTGAATCCGACCGGAGCCCAGACTCGGCCATCATTCGAGAAAGTTGATACTGTTGGTTCGAAGTCATCCGCAAGGAGCATCCAAAGTGGTAGAAGCCAAGAACCCGCCGAGTATAAGATGAGTGGTATGGCGCACAAACGATACAAGTATTTGAAGATCATATGCGGACGGGAACTCCGGAATGAGGAAGCTTGGCTGACAATTCATAAACTTATAGTTGTAAATGATAGCGGAGTGTATCTACCTGTGAGCCTTTTCTCCTTGACTCCAAACTGGGACTAATCTGCCTTACAGCCTTCACCACCCGAAAAGAAGGGCTTTTGGTCTCGAAGGTCGAATCCTACGGGTGGTGCGAATTCCTACGATGATGAGAAGGAAATTGAGCCATTTTCAATATCCAGAGAATCATTCGATTCATATAGGAGGTCTTTTGTGAGGAATTTGAGCTCCGATCCCAAGTATTATATCTCATACGCTCCAGGACATTTCAGCAAAGTCGCCAGTCTTAACCTATGAGATAGGCCGTCAAAGCTTAGATTCAGCCAGATTGCCCAGGCTCCCGCGTTCTGCAATTGGAGAGCGGCGGTTTGAAAATCAACCCCCGACTGCTGAGGAAGGGTTCGAAGATGTAGGCCTCAATGATGAGCAGGGCAGGCAAACGAAAAAGAAAGGATTCTTCTCCAAATTTGGTGATAATTCAGACTCAGGCGCTCAGTCAACATCAGGTTCCAGATTCCACATTACTGGTAGGAAGAGAGGTCAGAGCGGAACTGGAGAAGAGCTTGGCAACATACAGCCTTCCAGCGGCTTTCACATACCAGGAAGGAAGAGAGGTCAAAGCGGGGTTGGAGAAGAACTCAAAGCCACGCAGACCTTGGGAGCCTCTGAATCCTCCGCTGAGGTTGAGGGTGCCCATTGAACGCACACAATACCCTTTAGGATGTCTTGTTCCGAATCTTGACTGGAGTTAGGTGATCATATTATCAGGATATTAAAATAGGTATAATACAAGGATACTAACTCTGAAACGCAAAGCTGTAGAATGTAGCGGTGCAGTTCTAGGCATAGTTAAAAGAGAATGCTTAGCGTCTTACACCGAAGCATGTATTGAAGGGTTGCCTAGTCCTCATGCTTGAGGATGTGGATATACATTTATATTGATTTAGATCTATCTGAATGAGAATTTCCTCAATTTATTATGTAAATTAACGTATATTAAGCCTGGGTTTGCAAGCTTTATAGATAGCCTATTACAGCCTCGGGCTTGGAAGTTGGGGACGGGTTCTAAGAACCTTATCGCCAATCGATAAAAAAAATAAAATCTTGCAGGCGATAAATCCCCAATCAACGTAGTATGTTCAACCTGACGCTTATATATATTCTCTAGAACAACAGATTTAGCAATGGCAAAGACAAAACCAACCAAAAACAAGATAAAGTCTCGGGAAAAGTCAGCTCTTAATCGTGTCGCCGCAAACCCCTCTAATCGCTCCTCACCGCCTACTTCTCCTGCAGAATTACTTACTCGAGCAACCGTTGCGTTGCAGCAAGGCGACATCGAAGGTGCAATACCTCTGGCAAATCGCGCCCTAAGTCTGGTCGATGCGAACTCTATTGAAGCCTTACCTGCGCTGAATCTGCTGGGGGAAATCCATGTTGAGCTTGGGGATATCGATACCGCGAGACAATATTTTTTTCAGGCTGTCGCTATCGATAAGGAGGGGCTAGTAGGGGAAAACGTCGGAGGTGGACCAGAGAAATTCCTATGGCTTGCTCAATTAAGTGAAGAGGGTAGAGAGGACAGTGTAAGATGGTTCGAAAAAGGCGCTTCAAGCTTAAGGACGCAGATCCAAGAGCTCCTAGATAGAGAATCTCTTGACAAAGAGGCAGAGGTAACTCTCGAAGAGAAGAGGAGGAAATTGGCTCTGGCTCTTTGTAGCGTGGTGGAAGTTTATATGACGGACTTATCTTGGGAAACAGATGCAGAGCAGCGATGTGAGAGCCTTGTTACAGAAGCAACCATGGTAGCACCAGCTTTTCCAGAGCCCTGGCAGACACTGGCGAACGTGCGGTTATCTCAGCAACGATTACAGGACGCAACAGCAGCACTACGTCGCAGTCTTGATATATGGCAGGGTCTCCCAACTGAGAATCCTCTCGTGCCAGATTTTCCTACACGAGTATCCCTGGCAAGGCTCCTCATGGAGGCCGATATGGACACGGAGGCTCTCGAAGTTTTGGAACGACTAGTGAATGAAGACGACAGCAGTGTCGAAGTTTGGTACCTAGGTGGGTGGTGTTTGTATATAATGGGAGAAAAATCGAAAAGTGCAGAAAAAGACGGTAAACATGACTCTGACGCGGAGAGCTGGAAATTATCATGGATATCCAGCCAACAGTGGTTGCGTCAGAGCTTGCGCCTGTTTGAGATACAGGATTATGAAGATGACCGACTTGGGGAGCACGCCAAAGATCTCATGTCCATATTAAACAAGGAGCTGGGCGAAATTGGATCTGCAGATGAGGATGAATGGGAGGATGAGGAAGGTAGCGACGAAAACGAGGATGAGCTTATGGCGGAAGTATGATGGAGTCAAAAATGAAGAAGAAATTTTCATCACAGTGGTTTCGTAACCAGGAGCACTGATCTGGGCAATATAGGCGCTCATTCCAGAACTCCTAAATCATATATCAATGTCCGCTTAGTGGACGAGAGCTGCTATGCTGTGTAATGGAGGAGGGTGAACTCCATAATTACATCACCACTGAGAGCTGCTATCTCGATCACCACAAGATATCAGTCATACCTGCTTCTCCCTTACCAGTGGAAGATGTGAGCCATAGTCATAATGAAATCAAGTTACCACAGGGTCAAGACTAGTAACCATGTGCTCTTGTCATGCCACCAACTAAGATCTCATGATTCGACTTTGAGTTTTCCAATCTCAGGAATGGAATCATCTTCATAGTCTTCCTCATCCTCCTCAACTTTGCCAATTAAGCCTCGTTCCCAGAGCTGCTTTCCAGTCAGTTGAACAACGGTGTCCTTTCCGCGGTTCTTTTTCTTTTCCGCAGCTTCCTCTTCTGCCTCTTGTTTAAGCCGCAACTCCTCCATCTCTTTTAGAAACTGTTCGCGCCAAGTCTTGAATGTTTCTGGGGTTACTGGCGTCCCATGGAACTTCTTGTTCTCCTCTCTCTCGGCTTCCAGCAGTTCTTGTTCGTGTCTGTCCCTTGCTGTCTGTTGCCGCTCGAGAATAAGCTGTTCAGCATTTTCCTTTAATGTAGATACAATCGTAAAAATCATGGCCATTCCAATATTCTCTTCGATTGTCGCATTGAGGCCATCTAGTAACTCGGCCCTGTCTGCCGAGACACTGAAGAATGGGTGTGCTGGAGCATTGGGAGGAGCAAGGATATCTAGAATCGGCGGCTCTTCTGGATACGCTTCGGGATATTTGACCTGCAGAAGAATTACTGGTGGTTCCAGCTTTTCATCGTCGCCATTTGGCGCATCTATGAGTATTGATATTCTAAATTCTACATCCGATATGTCTACAATTATGTTAGTTCTCTGCAGGACGGTAAATCCAGCTACAAAACAACTAACCTTGTATCTCATCTGGGAAAATACTTTCGAGGACTTCCCGCTCCTCGACTTGCTCTTCTCTTCCCATTTTGACGGGATGCGTGCCCCTCTAGTCTTGTAATTTGTGGAGGGGTTATCACTATCGAAGTTGATTTGTTACAGATTAGGTCTAGCGCTAAGTCGCCCTCGCTCTGAAAAATCCAGAAAATCTTCAAGCCTTGTACAAAAAAATCCTCATAATTTTTCAGAAGAAAATATGTCCACTACAACAAAAACAAAAGCCGCATATGCTGGTACTAAACGGAAGACATCGCCAACAAATGCGACACATATCTCGGGGGGTAAAAAAGCAAAAGTAGATAAGGCAAACAAACCGACCACGGCCAAGGCCAACAGCAAGAGCAAGGCTGTATCGCCAAAAAAGTTGAAACATGCTGAAGATTCAGAGTCGGACTCTGAATCTGATGGTGGTGTTTCTATAGGGAACAGAGGCCCAGCTTTTGCTCGAAAGCAAGACATTGATTCAGAGGAGTCCGCAGAAGAGAGCAATGGAATTCATCCAGATCGATTGAAAGCCGTGACAAATAGTTAGTAGACCCCTGCTTCACGTCCTCATTTACTAATGTTTGCTAGATCAATCCTCTAGAGAAGCCCATGCAAAGCAAAAACAATTGGCGCAGGAACGTAAGGCCGCGAAGCCGTTAGCCGATTCGTTACTACAAACAAAGAGAATANNTGGGAACGTCTTCGGTTAAGGTCCAATATTCCTACTGAGGAAAGAAAGCAGCTCATCGAAGAGCTCTTTGGCATTATTACCGGTCGTATCAAAGATTTTGTTCTTAAGCATGACTCTGTCCGCGTGATCCAGACCGCCATCAAGTACGGAAATGGGGAACAGAAACGCCTCATTGCAAAGGAACTCTCAGGATCATACCCGCAGCTCGCAGAAAGTAAATACGCCAAGTTTCTAATTGGAAAACTTTTAGTGCAAGGCGATAATGAAATCAGAGACCTGATTATACCTGAGTTCTATGGTCATGTACGGCGTCTGATTAAGCATCCGGAAGCTTCTTGGATTCTGGACGATATATATCGCGGTGTTGCAACTAAACAACAGAAGAGCATTATTCTTCGGGAGTGGTATGGTCCTGAATTTGCTCTGTTCAAGAAGGATAATATGGAGATGGTCTCTTCAGAGCTGTCAGAGATCTTGAAGGCGGACATTAGCAAAAGAAATACTATTATGCAGTATCTCCGGGAGCTCATTAACCACCTGGTCCAGAAGAAGACTACTGGATTTACACTTCTTCACGATGCTATGCTCCAGTACTTCTTGAATACAAAGCCAGGATCGGAAGAAGCAACAGAGTTTCTAGAACTCCTGAAAGGGGATGAAGAGGGTGATTTGCTTAAGAATATGGCTTTTACAAAATCTGGTGCGAGGTTGGTATGTTTGGCCCTTGCCTATGGAACTGCGAAGGATCGAAAACACTTTTTAAAGGCATATAAGGATACACTGCAGCTAATGGTGTCGGACCCAAACGCGCATATCGTTATTCTTACAGCATATGAGGTAATTGATGATACAGTGTTGACGGCAAAATCCATTTTCCCGGAGATATTGAGCAAAAACGAAGGAAAACAAATTGAGAATATTGCATTCTATGCGAATGATCTCATTGCTAGGACCACGCTGTTATACCTTTTCTTGGGGCGCTCTAAGTCTCTGTTCCCAGCCAAGGTCTCCTCAGATCTTGATATTCTTGCTGAGGTCGATTCAATACGGGTTACAACAAGCAAAAAGGATCCATCATTGCGGCGCCAAGAGCTTGCGAAGGCACTTTCTCCGTATTTGCTCAAGGCCGTTGCTTCAGGAGCTTCGCAGCTTATTACGACGTCTCTCGGCTGCAAGTTCATTGCGGAGGTTCTTTTCCACGCCGATGGTGACAAGTCGTCCGCCCTGAATGCGATTGCAGATCTAGCCGGTGGCGATCCGAATGTTACCCCTGAAGCTGAAGACAATATGGATACAGATGCTACGGAAGAGCCTCTCATGTACTCACATATATCAAACAATCCCCATGGCGGCAGAATGCTTAAGGCTCTTGTTGCTGGAGGCAGATACGACGCGAGGACTAAGAAAGTGGTCCCAGTCGAGCCACCGCTCAATTTTGCGGATATCTTGTACCCCAGAATAAAAGATCACATTTTAGACTGGGCGACAGGGGCTAGCTCTTTTGTCATCTTGTCCATGCTCGAGAGTGACTCGTTTTCGAAGAGAAATGATTTAGTCAAAGTCCTAAAGCAAAATAAAAGCAAGCTAGAAACTGCTGCGAAAGCGGAGACGGGTGGACAGAAGGGAACCAAATCTGCTTTTCAGACGGACGATGCGGCCCCGCCGAAGAAGAAGGACAGGAAGTCAACTTCTCAGAACACACAGGGAGGGATTGGGAATAAAGGCTCCTCAATGCTGTTAGAGTTAATATCATGAGCCCTCTATGCGAGGCGCGTCTTAGATTTTTGACTATCCAATGTCTGCTCGCAATGGTTCCTTCTGAGATCTTTTATTCGGTTGCAACTGCCTTGCTTGAGTTCCTGGCTATTCCTGGCGGTATCTCCTTTTATAGCTATTTTAGCTTCTATATTTCTCAATTTGATTCCATTTTCGAGGTGCCACGGTTATCTGATAGGTTATAGATTGTATTGAGTGGCCCCTCAGGGTATTATCCATGATTCCAGCAGGGAGTTTCGGCAACTAGATTTTCCATTTCGTAGAAATACTCATTTTTATCGCGCCGAATAAGCTCTTGAGGCAACGACCTCGGCATTATTACTAATCCTACTTCGTATCATGAAATACATGGGAGGTCTCCGAGATCAACAGCCACGACTGTCTAATCTGACCTGATTGATGGCACTTGCTATGACTATAAATTAAAACAGCAAAGCACAAGCTTATCATATTTGGAATCTCATACTTGACAGCTGGCTTCAGGAGACAGCATGTTTTCTGATTTCTCGGAATTCAATATCGAGGTCTCCCCTTCCCTCACAATTCATGGCGTTAAATCCGGAGACGGTTCAGCTGGAAAGCCAGGCCTTCTCCTTCTCCATGGGTTCCCCCAGACCCACCACATGTGGCACAACACTGCTCCGCAACTCACATCGGATTTCGTGGTGGTCGCGCTAGACCTCCGTGGCTACGGCAAATCCAGCAAGCCAGCATCGAACCCGAAAGATAACCATAAAGCTTACGCAAAGAGTGCCATGGCTCAGGACTGTGTTGCCGCCATGGCTTCCTTAGGCTTCGAGGAGTTTTACCTTGTTGGCCATGACCGCGGGGGGCGGGTGGCGCATAAGCTGTGTGTTGACTACCCGCAGAAAGTTCGCAAGGTAATCGTGCTGGATATCTGCCCGACCCTCGCCATGTATGAGCAGACGTCCCAGGACTTCGCCATTGCGTACTGGCACTGGTTTTACCTGGTCCAGCCCGAGCCGCTTCCCGAGAACACGCTCACGCAAAATCGGGAGCTCCTCTTGGGGCGAATGCTAGGTAAATTCCATGACGAGGAAGCCGTAAAGATATATTCCGCGCAGTTTCAGGACGAGGAAACAGTACATAGCATGTGTGAAGATTACAGAGCGGCGGCTACAATCGACCTAGAAGAGGCCCGAGGGGATATCAAAAATGGTAAGAAGATTCAGTGTCCCTTGAGAGTCCTGTGGGGAAAGCGCGGGGTGATTGAGAAATTTTTTGATCCATTGAGTGAGTGGGGGAAGGTCTCCAGTAATTCTGTTGACGGTGAAAGCGTTGACAGTGGACATTTCATCCCCGAGGAAGCTCCCACGGCGGTCGTCAGGCATATCAAAGAATTTCTGGTTTGAAGCGAACGTGGTGCTGGCTGTTATTAGGAAGCAAGAAGTTTCTTCAAGTTGTCTGCCCAAAGGAACCTGTCGGATACTTGAGTTGAAGCATTGGAGCAGCCAAGGTGCAGCTTGCGACTTGCGTAGATCAATATATAAATCTTTATATCTATATCATATCCATACACAGAAATATATATCTACCGAGTCATGTGATAACCCTCCAAGCGGGGACTGTTCTCCTCCATGGAGCCTGGGTCAATAATGTCAAAGCTCAGTACCGTACAGTACGGTAATTACAGGTATTAGCTTGTGATAGATAACCTATCGAGACGAGTGCAAAATAACGTAATCCCTCCGTCGCAGGGCTGAGATGGAGCTACCCCGCCGTGCCCCCGCCACGTTTCATCATCGGTTTTATCGTCGCAGGTCCGTGCATGTGGCTGAGGCATGACATCACCCCATTTTTTTCTCCGGAGACGAAAGACCGTGCAGGACAGTACAGCACGGTGCAGTAGGATGGATGCATTGATGAATCGCTCACTGGAAGCCAAGCAACGGTAGGGGATAGAATAACAGAGAAAGGGGGAAGTAATTGATATGGTCCTGTAGGGAACGAGGAGCAATCAAGAGAGCGACACAACCAGCCACGAATGACGACGCTGTGAACCGCTGTGTGGGTGCGCGTTTGTACGATCTTGCACGCAATCCCACGGCCAAGCCAAGAGTCAGCATCATCGTCCAGGCCAGATCCCCTTGTGGCGAGGAGCTTCTCCAATCCTGTGCAAGTACCCGTGGCTGGTGAGAAGCTGTGCGGGTTGCCATTTGCTGCTGGGGCGACGTCGTCGAAGGGAAGGCTCACACTCTTCTACGTCACTCCGCCCTCCTCTTCTTGAATCTGGACTATCTTGGGTGGATACAGTAGCCAACCGCCAACTTGCATAAGACGCTTCCAAATCCCCTTCTTCCTTTCGCAATCTTGACCTCACTATCCCTTCCCGATATTCCTCAAACCACGTTGTCGCTCGATTTTCCTTCCCCGCATTTAGACTTACGTGCTTCAGCTGGATCGGCTCAGACCTAGGTTTTGACCATGAAGTTCTCGCGACTTCTTCTGCTCGGCCTCGCAGCTGAGGCCACTGTCGCTAGCAGTTGGTTTGGTAAAGCAGGTAAGATTGATTGTCTTGACCCTTAAGGTCACTGCACTTTCGGCGTGCCTCAAGACGATCCATCCACTAGTTAGCAATAAAATGGGCGTTCGAGATGATGTCGAGGACTCGATACCCTTTTCTGTGCTTTTCAGTGCTGTTGGTGTCACGACCAACCAGGATGGTTTTGATTGCTCCTTACTAGCGATACGTTATGGTTTGGTTGGATCTTTTTGACTAACACATACCTCTCTCCAGTATACAACAAATGGCACGAAACCGAACTTGAAAGATGGCTATCGGATCACAACATTCCATATCCAACCCCAGCTGATCGAAAAGATCTTGAAAATCTCGTCAGGGATAACTGGCAGTCGAAGGTGGCTGCGCCTTATAATGACTGGGATAGTGAGCAAATCACTTCTTTCTTAAAACAGAAGGGTGCAGAGACCGGCGATGCTGCAACTGCAAGTAAAGATAGTCTGCTCTCTACAGTCCAGAAGTATTGGTATGAAACCGAAGACAAAGCCCAGGAAGCTTGGACGAGCGTTAAGGATTGGATCTTTGATACGTAAGTTGGCCACGTCCCATCTCATTAGTGATCCACAAGTGCTGACCTTGCTGCAGTTGGACCGGTATGAGAGCATACAACAGGATTGCCCGTTTCAAGTCCTGCTAACAAAAGTTCATAGAATCGCAAATCAAGGCATTTGCCGATCACCACGGTATTCCAGTACCTCAGCCTCGAGCTCGAGACACGCTTTTGCAGAAGGTCCGGTCCAACTACGATGCCGTTGCAAAGAAAGCTGGTGAGACCGCGGCCTACCCTGGCGATTGGCTTTATGAGACTTGGTCAGAATCGGGTATGGCCCTTGCACGAATTGGAAGATTGAGCGCAGGGTGACTAACTGTAACTCTTATCAGATCTCAAAGAATGGCTTGATACGCACGGGTTTCCAGCCCCTCAGCCTACTAACCGCGANCAAGCTGATTGCTAGTGTTCGTCGAAATTCTCGACTTGCGAGCCTGAAATTGGCGGATGCTCAAGCATCTGCCTCCCAATCCGCAGCTGCAACCACAGAGACTTTGACCGATGCCCTTCTCGATTCCTGGTCCGATTCACGTGGGTTACCCTGGCTTCTAATCACCATTTCTGACAAATGAGGTTCTCTAACTAACATATCATTCCAGAAATCAAGGAGTGGGCAGACAAGAACGGTATCAATGTAATATTCAACCTCCCTAGCGTTCTTTAAATTGTACCTAGTCTAACAAGTACTTTGTAGGTTCCACAAGGATCCAAGCGCAATGAATTACTCGCCATTGCACGGAAGCATCGAGCTAAACTGACGGGTGATACCGTTGCTTCTTCTGCTAAGAGTGCCCAGAGTCAAGCTAGTTCTACTGCGAAGTCTGCCTTCGGTGCCGCAACTAGCAAGGCAGGAAATAGCGCCGCCAGGGCCACAGAGGATGCCAAATTGAAGGCTGACGATGCGTTTAATGCCGCTATTGAAACATGGAGCGATGTAAGGAAGAGACAGAACATACCCCAATGTTGAGTTACCGACACTGATCCCTCGTAGTCTCGTCTTAAAGCTTACCTCGATTCCCGTGGCGTTCCCGTCCCACAATCGGGTAAGAGAGATGAATTGCTTGCTTCAGTCAGACTCCATAAGCACAAGGCTGCCACTGGTTGGTCTGCTTGGACTTTCGATACGTGGACCTATGACAATTTGAAGTAGGTTGTCAAGCGCTCTATTGTCCCTAGTGTTCTCTCGCTGACCACCTGAAAGGAACTACCTCGCTTCATCAGGCAATAAAGCCGCTGAGAGGGCATCTAAATCGGCAGGCGCCACCCGAGAAGACCTTGTCCGCGCTGCACAGGAAGTCTATGCCTCAGCCTCAAAGGCAGGAGGGACTTCATATGCTAGTGTTACCTCTTACCTTGCCAAACAGACCGATGCTGCAAAAGATAGCACATTCGACAGCTGGAGTGATTCCGGTAGGCATACTTTAAGTATCTAGTCCTCGGGATTGCCCGCTGACAGTTTTCCAGAAATCAAGGCCTACCTAGACACCTACGGCATCCCGACCTACCAAGGAACTGCCAGGTGAGAGTTATAGGTGAGAACCATATTGTAATCTGATATTGATGAGTTGATAGGAACGAGCTTCGTGCATGGGCCCGAAACCAGGCCAACTACTTCCGTTACGGCACTACCACCCCACAAGGAACACTGTGGGCCAAGCTGTAAGCCTCAAAAGCCCAACTTCGATCCCTACAAATACAAAGCTGACCCAATACAGTCAAGAAAGTGCTAACTGGGTTTTGGGCAAACTTGGTCAAGGTGCTGGGAATGCATGGCAGCAGGCCGAATCTCAAGGAGAGAAGATCACGGATAGTGCCAAGGGAACTGCAGCCCACGCAAGCCATCGCGCAAGTGAAGCCGCTCGGAAGGCCGAGCAGGACGTGAAGGAGGAGCTGTGAGTTCCACGCAGATAAGCGCACCAGTTTATTCCGAGAACTATGAGTTAGCTACTAGGGTGGAGGTGGGAGGACTTCTATAGCGGCATGGTTAAGAGATGATCTAGAGGTGGAGCTGAGACCCTTTTCCCCCCTTAATTCTTCTGCCAATGGACGGAGCTCGTCTGAGCAATAAAATGAGAACCTGTATTAGCGGTATAATAAAAATTGTTTCCTTTGAGATGCCCTGTGCTGTTTGGCTTCAATCCGTTCCGGAATCAGAGACGTCTGCGTAGCCTGATGGTTATTACATTTTGCGTAATGGTGATTTGTATCCACAATGGTTGCGTCTGCAGTAGCTGATTTAACAGTCACCTAATGGTGTCTTCGCTATTCTGCCACGTTCGGTCAAACCAATGAGCGTGGTGCTCGTCGAGCCGAGATTTGGACGTGGAACTAAATCAGGGGCATCTGGTACTGTTCATTGAGAGCGCTGCTGAAATTTCTCCGAAACCTCATTTATCGTCGTGGGCTATTGCTTTTTCGATCTCTATACCGTTTGTCATCCCTTCCGTAGTGTCAACAGCACTTCTAGAAGAATCTTCTGCAATTTTCTCTGCGTCTTCATGTGCTTTGTCGCCTAACACCTTCTCTTCGCACTCCTTTGCTTCAGTCTCTAACCCGGTCCCTCTGCCCTCCTCTGCAATTCGGTCATCCACTACCTCCATCCTAGCTGGTTGCTGCTGGGCCACATTTCCCAAGTCTCTCCTTCGAAGCGCCCAACCCCCTCTCCAGCCGACCCATCCCTTCTCCCAAGGCCCTCTCATAAACGCAAGAACCAATGCAGCTCCCGCAAACCCTACACTCGCGCTCCCACTCTTAGTCCAGCCTCCTTGTGCATACAACCTGTTTCCAGCGGCTGTACCCATCAATTGCCCACAGAACATTGATACCATGTATGCAGTATTGACACGGTTCCGGGCTTTAGGATCGAGTGAGTAGATAGCAGATCGATTGGCGATCTGTGCGGTTTGTTGCCCAAGATCAATCAGGAGTGCCTGTATGACTGGCCCGGCAACAGAGCGTTTTCCGATGTAGGTACCGATACTAACGCCGATGATGATATAGCAGATACCTAGGATGACGCTGAGAAGTGGCACAAACCGGTCTATGATGAGGCGAGAGTAGAGGGGCCCGAAGAGCATGGCGCCAATTCCGATGAGAGCAAACAGACCGATGGTGAGTGAGTCGTAGGAGTAAGGAGGCGAGGAGAGGAGAAAGGTCAGAGTGGTCCAGTAACTAGTGAAAGTTGAGGCAGTGAAGAAGCCGACGAGACAGGCTTGCACCAGGGTCGGGTACTTGAAGGGCATGCAGACCGTAGACCATAGAATTTGCAAATAGCTCAATCCTTTGTTGGTGCTGGGATAATCGGGCATTGAGAGCCAGAGGAGTATGAGGAAAAGGTACTGCACCCCAAACCAGATGAAATAGACGGTGCGCCAGCCGGTGTATTGCGTGATCAGGCCAGAGAGAAGACGCGCGACTAACAGTCCAAGGAGCAGGCCCGAAACAACTATTGAAAGCGCGTGGGCACGGCGATGCAAAGGTGCTAGGTCACCAACCAGGGGCAACATCAATTGAGGCGTCACAGTTGTGATAGATGCTAAGAAGGAAAGCGCCAAAAATACATTGAATGATTTAGTTATGCAAAGGCCGAGCCACTTCGGAAATGTCAGCTTGAGTAGATGCACTGGATATTGCTTGAGAAGCCACACTAAAATCATGGGGATGCTTACCAGATTGGCTGTGATGAAGATCAAGAGAAGAACAAAATGCCGGCGCCGGAAGAGGTCACCCAGAGGACAGAGGAAGAGGAGCCCCGAGGCGTAACCAGCTTGCATCACAGTTGGAATATTGGAGGCTCGCTCGTAGGTGACATTGAAATCCTCCGCTAGGATATTGAGGATGGGATGATTCAAGTACAAGATAGCCACGGTAAAACAAGCAGCCTTAGAGAAGAGTCAGCGTTTATTCATTCTGATCCGTATCCCAAAAACGAGTGCAGACCGGGTCGTGATGTAGGTACATGTAGTATCAAGTTGTAGAAGGCCTGGCGTAGGGATAGATATCATGATTGGCTAAACAGCAGAGTAGAGAAAAAGGATCCAAAGCAAGACAACTGGGAAAGGTATAGATGATGCAAGAGACATACAAATCCAAACAGCAAGTTCAGCGACATAGTGAACTTTGGGGGTGACTCCGGATCCCAGCGACACCACGGCGGCATCCAGCCGAGGAATTGCCTACATTGTTGTGCCAAGGAATTTCCACTGGCCTTCTTTCCGTTCTTCATCTGGGAATCGGCTGGCATTGACTCCTGACCAGGTTGGGTCACCTCGAGCGTGACATCTTCTCCGGAAGCCTTCTCTTGGTCGCCCGGATTGGAGGGAAGCTGTAGGTGTGGTTGATCTGGGGGTTGAGTTGAGCTCTGTATGGTACTAGAATCGGAAGAATGATTATGTTGCATCGTCCTTGAGGGAAGATGAGGCTCTTCTCTCAACCACCACTCGCTCCCCGAGACTCCGAGCTGTGACTTGGCCAGGTAACAGCAGGTATGATTATCAATAAAAATAAATGTATTATTCTTTTTCAAATACAAGGCATAGATCCCAAAAATACCAGAGCCGCCGACCGGAGGGAAATCGAGAGAGACAAGAAGGAAGTGAAGAGATTAGGAAGAAGAGAGAGAGGGGAGAGGAAAGGAAGACGGAATAAATTGGAGATGGAGATGCAAACCCCATTGTTCTCGTAAAGTCTGCCAAAGTGCAGGATCGACTGCGCGTGGGTGTGGGGATTGGAACGGTGCGAAATACCCAGGCCCATCCGGCACTAGACATCCGAGGTGCAAGCATCAACTTCCACTTATAGTAGACCATCAGCGCAGACCGGCGACGTAGAACCCTCCTCGCTGCGAGATTATTTTCTTTTCCCTTGGCTTACTCACACTGGTAATGCCTCCCAGCTACAGCGAAACATCCTCTCATCCCCCATTTGTCTTTGCGCCTGGGAGCCTCCCACACACCCGTGCTCGTTTTTAGGACCGAGTTCTAGGGATCTAGGAAAATGATTGACAGTTTCTAAAGTCCGCATTTTCCGTCCTGGGGGAAGCGTCCTGGTACCCGATCAGCATTGTACCCCATATGTTAAGACTGCCAATTGCAGCCGCAGCAACCCCTCGATTCCACCGCTGCCATTCCAGTGAGTTAGACACGCCAGACAAATCATCGGCGTTATCTTTTCGCCTCCCAATTAAACCCGTTGCGGGAAAGGCTGATGGGGGGTATATGCCGGGAATAATTATGATTCCCACGCTGCAAATGTGGGAGCTTTGGCAACACGGTATCACGTGAATTCGCGTGTCGGTCACGTGTACCGCATGCGTTACAATTTTGCATAGTTGAAGTGTTAGTGCTGGTCATGAAGCAATTGACAGCCACATAACCTAGGGTTGGAGCAGGTACAGAAAAAAAAGGAAAGAAACAGAGCAAAAAAAAAAAGAAAGGTGCGGAAGAGTAGAAGGGTGATAGAGAAGGAGTGTCGCAAGGGCGAGAAAGGCGCAGCTCTCTCTCGATGTGTGGTTTAGCTACAGTTCTCCATGATTATTCCTGGTATCGAGCATGAACGTGTGATGATGCTGGTCTCTTGGGACACGACACAAGGGAATACGCAGCCCTGCGATCGAAACGCCATGCTGCACTAGTGCAAACCATGGGAGCACGGAAGCAAGATCTGAGCCAGAAGCGAGTTGGGTACCCGCCATGCCAGATGCTGCATTCTCCATCGTAGCCAACCGGGTCCAGAGAATCCACAGGAATACTGAAGCAAAAGTCACCAGTACTGCTCGTCCCGTAAATTATGGTACCGTATCGAGGTAGCATTAGTATTACAGCACATCCTTTTGGCAAGGGACGACCGCCCTGCTTCTCAATTGCATAACTGCGAGGGAAGCATATGCACCGTCGAAGCAACTGGATTACCGGAATCGGGGAGCTCATACTCTAGTAAAATCATCCATTCCACGTGGAGAATGCTATCCAGCTGTGCGATGTGACGCGTTACACAGCACCCAAGTGGGCATTTTGCTACTGTAGTCAGCTCGACAAGGGGGGAATGCGAAGGCTTGAAGCAGAGATTTGGCACCCCGAGGGGGTTCGGGGGCAATGATAAGAAGAAGATGAAAGAAGCAGCGCCCTGGACTGCCCCTGCCCCGTGCGTGCGTTGCAGCGATTAGTATCACGGATTGCCGTAGCAGCGTGGTGGCACTGTAGCCGACGATGACACAGGCAAAGGCTAGTCCGTCCTGATTTCTTCCGTTGCGCTCTGGCTAATCTTCCCTGGGCCCTCCTGCTCCGACGCCCATCTAATTAAACTGAAGGGGGCCGGCAACCAGACGAAACACCATGGTGGCTCACGAGCCCTTCCGTGTGCGATTGCACTCCCGCAGCTCGACGGGGAGCCGTCACCGCGGCCATCGGCAGAGGATGCCAGCGTCGATGGCTTTGTACGGTGTCGTCGCGAGCGTGACGGCGGCGCTCGTGTTGCTGTCACGGCCAGATCGGTGGGCGTGGAAGCGTGCGTACGTGCGTGCGCAGCTCTGGAAATCTCTTGGCGATGGGGGGTTCGCTCGCGGTATCGCTAGTGCTGCTTGCGGCTAGACCCGCGCTGCATGAGAGCTCGGTGAGCTCGCCGCAAAGGGGATGGCGGGCAAAATGCTTGGCCCACGTAGCCCGTGCTGGGGAAGCACCGAGGGTTGCGGTGGGCGGCCCCGTACGCTGCTGTCTGTCGTCGTGCTGGCCGCGACGGTCTCAGCGCGGCCCATATCGTGCTACGACTGTACTGCATTGCACCTCGGTGCATTACTACAACTAGGCCCGACGACACTACGGGATAATAATAATGCTGCCCCGTCGTTGCCCTCACGCCACCGACTCCCAGCACCGATACGGTACCGTAGACCTGGCGTGAGGACGGCCTCCGCTGCACACACTGGGCAGCTGGCGACATTCGAGGACCTTTGCACATCCAGCCGGGAAGAGGCGAGGCGCTGGGTGTTTTGTCATGTCCAGGACTGCCAGCCCAAGCTTTCCTTCCCCAGCCATCGCCGATGCCCATGCCGATGTCGATGCATCCCCAGCCCAGCAAAAAAGAACGAAGCAGAGCAACCGCCAGAGCGTATCTCGGGTTCGAGCCAAGCCCTGGCCCCAAACCCCCCTGGTGCCTGCCCCCCGGGCTAGCCTGCAACGGGCTGCACGAGTCACCGCTAGCCCCGATCTGGCCCAGCGCAGTCCTCGTCTGCCAGCCTCCCACCAATGGGCGCGCACCTGTCTCTGCGAAATCTCACGATGGGAAAGTGCAGCAGCGGAGAAAAGTGGTGAAGAGCACAGCACCAGCGCCAGGCGTGGTAATGAGCTGGGTTGTTGCGGTAGCTGCGTTGCTCTTGCGCTCCGACTCGCTCCCAACCTCTTCCGCACCCACCCCCCAGACCTCACCTTCCATCATAATAACCTCTGCTGAACCCACCTCGCGCTCCATCTACCTCTTCCTCGTTTCTTCTCTCTCCGCTGTAATTCTCTCGCATCTCATACAGTCGCTCACCTGTCTGTCGCTGTACTCCTCGCACTGCTTGTTTCCCTCCAGAGAGCTTGGTGATCGGCTTGCTCCAGTCCTCTCAGCACTCCAATCGTCGCTCGCACACCCAGACCATCTCAACCTCAACTCGCCATGTACGCCAACTCAATTGTCGCCGTCGCGCTCCTCGCCGGCTTGTCCGCAGCTCAGGTCGGCTCCAATTCCACGATTGACCCCAACAGCGTTGACCTAGGCACCAGAGGTGGGTTTCCTGTCCCCGTGTGCTGCGCGACCACATGTCGCTGACCTAGACTCTAGTTGCGTGGTGCAATGGTGAGATCAACACCTGCGGCGCTCTCTGCGGTGGGGATGTGAACCTCAATACCTGCAGTACCGTGAGTATCCCTTGCCCCGGCTATGTTCTGGAGGCGGAGCGCGATCGCCAGCATTGTTTGCCCGCACCTGCCATTCCCACAACTAACCCGACCGTCGTAAATGCAGGACACCCTAGCCTACAACTGCACCTGCGCGTCCAACAACTCGGCTCCAGGTCTTCAGTACTACCAGCAGACCATGCCCACCTTCATTTGCGAGAAGATCTTCCAGAACTGTATTGTCGCTGGTGAGAACGATGCTGCCGCTCAGCAGCTTTGCAAGCAGAACGAGGCCAATAACTGCGGTCACCTCAGCCCGCCCAACGGTACTACTCCCTCCTCAACCAGTGCAGCTCCTTCGAGTGCTCCCGCCAGCTCTGCCTCCGCCGCTGCTACCGCTACGGGCAGTGCCTCCGGCACCTCCTCCACTCCGGCTCCTACTACCTCGAAAAGCGGTGCTTCCGCGGTCGTCGGAGGTACCAGCATCTTTGCCATCATGGTAGCTGCCTTTGGACTCCTTCTCTAGGCGATGACCACGGAAGCTTCCAATTGGTTTTGGTCCGGCTGTGCGTCGATCCGGAGGCGGATCACTACCTGATGCGTCCATATGCGATTCGCATTGATCTTTGAGTTTGAGTTGGGCCCACTTTCCTGGTCTGCATTTTTCTTCGCCCTTAGCTTCGGTGTTATGGCTTGCAGGTTTTCTTCGTGACTTCTGCGCTCGCGTTGAATTTGCGAGATGTTGCCTACTAGCTTTAGTACGGCTGCGTAGGTAGGCTCCCAATGACAGGGCGGCTTATATTTTTTTAATGAAGGTTGACGCATATTCTTAATGAACGGAGGGGATGACTTGATGATTTGAAGACTGGAAGGAATGGGAAGAAAAGCCAGGTGTGATCGGAGGATGTCATTGAACTCGATTCCTGAGGGACGATGAATGTACTTAGCATAGCGAATGCCATGATATTACACTTACCCAACTCTCCCGGGGGTTATTCTTTTGCCAGCGGAACATGGGCGGTCTGGATCTGTTGAAGATTATGGATCCCGGGCACGTGCTTCTAAGTGATTGCCGTCTCCAGAGAAGCTAGAAGGAATCTGATAATCCCTAATCAGCTAGCTGCCTGGCTTTTAGACCCTTGTTTTCTGCTTGCTCCTGCAGCCAAATAAGACCTGGATATTAGAGACGAGCAGTTTGAGATGTGGAGACCCAACTTTGATGCAACCCCCTTTTTTTTCCATCGCCCGAAATAGATGTACAGTTATATATTTAGATAACAGAGGTGAAAGATAGGAAACACAAAACAACTAGCTTCGAATAGTGCCAGCCAGTGTTATAAATACCCGAGTAATACCTTGATGTTCTGTCTGCAGCGGAAAAGACACAGATTGTCAACGCTGGAGTATATCTTCTCGTCCCTTTTCGCTTTTGCCCGCCCACGCATTGAACCTTTGGAGCTAGGGATGTAGTAAGAAACAGTTTAGAGAAAATGGCGGAGATTACTTACATGCAATCCAAGACCTGGGGTCAAGATACAACCCCGACGATGGTAGCGAGGTTCCGCATCTCCGTGCGAAAGTTATCCATTGTCACCTTCTAGCTTGGATCAAAATCCCGTTATTCTCACACCGCGGGGGGGGGGGGGNAAGATATTTCTCCATATCAGTAATACTAACACTACAAGTTTTCTCACTTAGCATGCATGTCAGTCACACTGGAAAATTCAAAGATGTAATAGTATCCAACATGTATATTCATGAAGTAACCAGCCGTACATTCATACAAGTGCTATCAATCTGCCAGAGCCGTAGTTAAATACAAAGCCTTCTCTGCCCGCAAAGCAATTCGCAAATCATACAGACTTCCACGCAAAATCCATCATTATTCACATTCGTGTTGGGTTTATCAAGTGCTGAGAGCAGAGGACTAGATAGAAACACAGTAGAGAAGAATTAAAAAGAGAAACAAGAAATGACAGGGTAGAGCAACGATTCCTCAAACAGAAACGAAACCATACATTATTTTCTTTCCTTCGTTCAAAAATTAATCGTGTCTGTCATCATCCACCAAGTGGAGTTGAATTTAGGCCACTGGATTCAACTGATCAACAGTTGATGTATATATTATTGCTTAAACATCGCCACCATTGACATCAATGACAGAGCCATCTTCAGATGAATCTCGAAACACATACTCAAATTCGTCGGCATCTAAATTTGACAAAAAATATCAGTCAGTATTACAACATGGGGTCTGTAAAAGGCCTTGCAGACAGAAGGGAGTATGTTATCTCTCGGAGGAGTAGAGTGTAGTTTGAATTAGGTATTGAAAACAAGCAAGCGTACCACGTGGGTCAGGAAAGTATATCTCAAATTCTCCATGCTTCTTAAGTTGGTGCTTCTTCTTATAATCCCGGCAGAATACGTATGGGTAGATTTCCTTCAGCCATATACGGTGCTTACTGTGCCGTACCATCCACTGTGGCGAGGTCGATTGATGCGTTACTAATCCATGTTAGCAATGCTCCATGTCGACTGCTACAGAAACGGAACTGGGAAAGCCGGAGTAGCCTATCTACCGGGCAAGTGTACTACAAAATATGAAGAATGCTCTGTCCCAGCGAAAGACATACCAAATGCCGTCCACACAGGACATTTTTTCAGTTCACCAGACCAGACGGCGGCATGGAGGCGCAGGCCATCAGTTTTCTCTTCTTGATAAACTGTCAAATTATGCTCGTAGCCATCGTCAATAATTCTCCTGATGATTTACTCTATCAGCAGTGGTTCCCAGCATTCGACGACGATATGAGTGGGAGCGTCTGAGATACATACCCCTGGAATAATTTATTCTCCCCGCTCAAGCTAAAATCTTCTGGATGCATGATATGGGTGAATGGAGAGCGAGCTTTTAATGCCACAAATGTGCAATGGAAGAGAACCATTCCTAAGAAACGACGTTAGCTTCGAGGTGAGCCTTAGGAGGCAGGGGAGAGCTTCATTACTTTCCCAGGTCTTAAAAAAAAGAGCTGTCCAACAAGTGGGATGTTCTTGATGCTCAGACCATCGTTTAAGTTGCAAGGACGCCCCTTTTCGTCTGATACACAGTTCATTGACGCTGTAGCAGGAATATCTGGGGTTCAACTGGGCATCCATCCACCGGCAGAGCACCCGTGGCAAATTTGGAGCATCCGATTCCAAGTAGCACGTAATAGATAGAAGGTTCTTATCGAAAGGCCTGCCATATTCAGAAATTAACCCATTAATAACTTTGACACTAATATCGAAACACGTACAGCTTGAAAAGCACAATCGACTGAGGCGTGATGCCGAGATTGATATCGGCAATCAAAGGTCCAAAACATTTTGAACTACGCCCAACGGTCAGCGGTTATTTTTCAGCCAATGCCGTTCCTGCCGTTGCGACAAGACGGGATGGTGTTCCTCCTGGGAAGACGCCCAGTTTGAGAGAGCATGCAAGGAGCCGACTCTAATACACTCACTCTCGTCGGTGCCTCAGGCCAGTGACTGATTTTGGAGTGTCCTCGAATATCTTTTGTGCCCAATGACGTTGCTAAGCTTAACAGTCAGATTTATTACCAGCTTACAAAGGATGGTTTCAACTGGGGCTCTTTTTAACAACCTCGTGGTTTAGCGGCGCTTGCGGAACTGCCGCAGCAGGACTGCGTAGAGCGATGGGTGGCGCTGGGTCAACCGTCGTGAGCGAGATGTCCATGATTTAAGATCTGATAAGCCCTTCCCTTCTAGGGCTTCTGATTGATTAGAAGAATGTGCATACCTGGGATGCCCCGAAGCTGTCTGAGTCGCAAGATCGCGATCCGAAGCCGCTCCAAGGATGTCGGATCATATAATGGTGACCTGGTGAGAGGGGTCAGAGCTATCCAATCAGTGTCTACAGCACATCACACACCTGCTTAATAGCCGAACAAGCTGAATGATGCACTCGTTGTACATGTAAAAGCGCCGTATTATTGACATTTCTCCTTGCTTGCTCAGTCGATGGGTCATCAGAGTCCATTGCTGTAAGGGATTGAGCCCTTGGTTGTCGACGTAGACCGTCATGTCCCTCAGCGTCCGTTGGAGGCATGGTAAGACGACCTGGAGATAATACGTTATGATAGTCACACGGGCATGGTAGATGGGAAAGAGATCATGGAGATCTCGGAGCAGTCTGCTGGTTTTTTCGACCTCTTTGAGTAATGCCGCAGTATCTTCCGCGAACTCTGGATCCAAGTCTGTCTGGAGTTGGTAGATACTTACGGCCACTCGGTCAGCTCGTTGGGCCTCCCACCAGCACCCAGACTCCATACAGACATCAGGTCAAGGGCCTTCCCGTAGAAAGCATTTGGCGCTGATGAGGTTATGAGTTGGAAGGTTGGAAGGGGACGCTAGAAATCGACTGCTTCCTTCCACGATGAGCCAGGCCTGAGAGATCCTCTCTAGACTTGGGGCTTTTGTAAAAGCACAAGTTACGTCCAGAGTCTGACGTGTCATGCCTTGGGAAGAGGTCGCGGGCTTTCACTGCACACTGAGGGTCCGCTTCCAATGCGAAGCTCTTCTGACCTGCAACTACCGAAGTCGTGCATGCAAAGACGAACCACCCCGCGTGAGCCCCAATTCCTCTGGAGAGTGATCATGCCACGATTCCGAGATTTGAATGCCATGCGTTCCTCAAAGACCAACAGCAAGCGAATCGTGTAGAATGTACGAACAGTCAATGTTGATAAGAAGAACGGATTGGATCGAGAAAGTGGAAAGCAACAGCAAGAAGGAAACGTGGTGGTGGTAGAATTGCTGATGCAGCTGCCAATCGCAGGGCTGCACATCGTGTAAAAATGCAGCAAAAGGAATGCGGATGGGCCGGAGATACCAATGGGGGGACTGATCGCTGCTGAACTTCAGGATCCAACGAGAGGTACAATAATACCAAGGAGAAGACTGCATATTTGACTCCCTTGTCCACTTACCTCTTACAAACAGGAGGACTCATTGTACAGTGCATCCTTCGGTGATATATAATACAAACAGAGGCACCACTAAGTTTCACCGACTCTGTGAATTATATTGTCTCCATAGGATTGCACTGGCGATACTGCTTGCCTCCCGTATTCTGAGCAATGACGGCGGCATGCATTACCAGAGTCTTATCTTTTGCTCTCATATGTGATTGTAATTATGGAATTGAGACCTCCAGGGCTTGCCGGGCTTACCCAAAAATCAATGTCTCGGTGGGATACAGGGAATAACTTGATAGTAGCATAATTACTTCGAATCTAAGTCGTTCAATTTCCCTTTTGTGTGACTGCTAGCGGAAACTCGCTGAGTTGACGCGACTTGCTGAGGAAGCGCGTCATATAGATCTTAGGCAATAAATAAGGCCAAAATAACTGGCAACACTGGGGCATGATCATATTTCACATATTTTATTCACCTGGTCATTCGCAGCTAAGACAGGTGACGAGCCATTGCAAGGCAGAGACGCGTTTAAAAGCATGCATACACTCCCGGCACTTGCTATGCAGTCAAGGATATTTGGAAGTTGGCGTAGCTAAGAGCTTAGAATACAGAGGATTATCTTATCGTTACACGCATTGGTGATTTTGCAAGGACGATATCCGTCAAGCAGCATCAGTGGGGAGGGTTTTGATCAACCCTACGGTCAATGAGTTTCCCATCAGCTGGAGCCATAGCAACGTTTATCCTCCAGAGCAGAGCGCACAAGGGAAAAAATCAATCGGAAAAACACAGTCACAAAGGAAAAGCACAAAGTATTGTCCCATGTCCCAGCGCAAGCAACACCCCACCGGCCCGATGAAATTTCAGAGAAATACCCCAATACGCTCGTAAAGGCACGTCTCACGGGAGTTCACATCATAGCGACTGCCTCTGGACCAACTTGGGTAAGAACGTGTGTTGACGTGAGGCATAGCAGTAAACGCGCGAGCAAGAAAAGACTGCATCTGCTTAAGAAGACTCCTCCTCCTCGCCATCAGCCTATAAGACGTGTTGTTAGTAGTCATACGCGAAAACCAACCGGGACTGCGCCCGTAATTGCGCAATAGGAGGGAACTCACATTGTAGGAAGCCTTCTCGGTCTCATAGCGCTTCTTGTCAGCGGCAGCCTTGGCCTCATATGGAGCACGCTGCTTGTCGTTCAACGCCTTCCATCTCTCACCGAGGAGCTTGCCGACTTGGCCTGTGGGCAAACGCGCCGAATTAGCATGGTACATTCTCACACAACACATAGGAAGGGTAGGAAGACCTACCGAAGCTGATGCCGGGGTTCTCATCGCGGACATTGTCACGCTGCTCGTTGGCAAAGAACATGTAGGCGGACAGGCCACGCTTGGGCGCGTTGGGATCTGAATTTAGCAAGTCAGACACGGTCACGATAGGCAGTTAGATCAATTGGCGGGCTGGGAAGGGCATACCCTTCTTCTTCTTCTCGCCTCCGCGCTTGGTAGCGCGCTTGGTGGTCTTCTCCTTAGGCATGGTGATTGAGAGGAAAGATGGAGAGATGGGGAAAAGCTTTTAACTGGATAACAATTGGGTCTCGTCAGTCAAATGGCAAAACAAGATCGTCGACGCGACCGCAAAGATTAAAAACAACGCGCGTGCGACGATGGTGGTGGTGTGGATGAAGGTGGTTGAAGTTGCGCTGCTCAGCAGGTCGTGTTCTGGGGTGAGAAAGAAAGGCGAAGCGCGACTTGGGTGCGTGTTGTCGTGCGGTGCTGGGCGGTGGAGCCGCGAGCAAGCTCTGGAAGCTTGAGCTCGGGTGGTGGGTGGTTGCGCCCGGTCGCCGGTCGCAAAAAATGTCGACAACACCATCGCGATCGCGAAATTGCAAGAATAAAAAAACAGCCTCAAAGGGCGCGTACTCACCTTGGGAAGCCCGAGTTTTGCAGTAAAACGGGTGGTGTGGAATGGCTGGCCTCCTGCTTGCGCGATTCAGGTCAGTTGAGAGCCCCCAGGAAACGATGAACTAGAAAAGAGAGCAGATGGGAAATCGCGAGAGCAACGCGCCGACGAGCTGTTCGCAGCTTCAGGAAGCAGCGCAGGACGCCGAAGCGGGCGATGGGACGCGTTGCTGGGCGCCAACGCTCCAATGGAGGCGGCGCGCGATCACGACGGAGCAGCGTTGGGCCCAAGCGACTGGCCTGGCCTCTGGGGGGGACGAAGCTGTGTATGGGAGCAAGAGCACGTACTGGCAAAGTGACTGTGGTTTTTGGTGGTGAAAGAGCAGTGAGAGAGAGCAGTGAGAGGAATTTGGGTGAGGGCGAAGGGGCGAGGAGTTATGCAGCGAGCGGAGCGGCCATCGAGCTACGGG